>PVKY010003075.1:0-22903 GCA_004027775.1 Bradypus variegatus | reverse complement strand
ACTGAAGACAGGGTAGTTCTTGTGAGCCTTGGGACCAGCTAAGGGCTCCCCCTGGGACTTGGTGTGGCATAGCGTTGCTTGCTTGGAGCTCTGAGGTTTCAGGCACTCTCCCAGGCACTTTACATAAATTGTCTCATTGAATCTCCCCAATGGCCCTATGAGGGAGATAGAATTGTTACTTCTATTCTATAGAGGTAGAAACTGTGGCATAGAGAGGTTGAGTAACTTGCCAAGCTCACACCACTAGGAAGAGGAAAACCAGCATTTGAACGCGGGTGGCTGGCTCCTGGGTCTGTGCTCTCAGCCACTCTCCTCAAACCTCAGCTCTGCTGCCCGGCAGGCTGCTGCCCTGTATAGCACCTGTGGCACTGCCACTAACATGGGGGCTCCTGGTAAGATGCCGTTCAACAGAATTTGCTAAAAAAAAAGAAACCTTGAAACCACAGGTGACAGAAACTCCATGCGTGTTTTCCTGGGATGACTCATTCTAAATATGTGGCAAATGCGGATGCCAGCTTAGTGTTAGTAAGAAAAGAGCTGAAGGGATAAAAACTAAAATAAAAAACTTTCTGTTCCAGAATGAAGGCTAGGTTAAAAAAGAGAGGGAGAGAAAGAGAGAGAGAGCAGGCCCAGCATCTGGGCTTCCATAACAATGTACGGAAACTGAGTTGGCGATTCACTTCCTGGTGCCTTAGCACTTAGCACTGATTGGCAGGGAAGCTGGGCTCTTAGATTCTCTTTGTTCCTTGTTGCACAACTGAATGGGTCTAGAAAATACAGCGGCCCAGGGAGAAAGCCGACAGCTTTCTCTAGCATCCACTCTTCCCAGTGGCACAGTGCTCTGTTGAGAACGGCCAGTGCGTGTGCCCTGAGATTTCCCAGAGGCAGATCAGGACAAACTTTGTATTCTTAAAAGCAAAGAAAAGGTTACTACAAAGAACAAGCTGAGAGGGAGATTGTTAAAGGAGCACTTCAGGTTCTGAGCAGGCTGCACCCTCATTCCTGTTACCTTTTTGGTACAGGGAAGTAAAGGAGAAGGTGCCACTTTTTGAGAGCTGATCATTTGTGATGATTAGTTTCATGTGTCAGCTTCGCTAAGTTATGGTGCCCAGTTTGGTCACGCACTGGTTTGCTTGTTACTGTGAGGGTATATTTCCTACCTGGGATTTACAGGTATTTCCTACTTGGGATTTACATCTATAATTAGTTGATTGCATCCATGGCTGGTTGCATCTTCAATCAACAAAGGAGATTGCCCTCAGCAACGTGGGGAATCTCCTTATCCAATTAGCTGGAGGTCTTAAAAGCCAGAACTGAAGATTTCCAAGGTCAGAAGGATTCTGTCTCAACTTTAGCCTTGGCCCTTGCTGGAATCTCTAGACAACCAGTTTCCCCTGGGGTTTTCAGACTAAGGACTTGAGCCATTACCCTTACTGAAGTGTACAGCCTGTGGCCTGCCCTGTAGGGTTTGGAATTGCTGGTCCCCACCGTTGCATGAGCCAATTCCTTATTATAACTCTTCTGTGTGTTTTTTGTTTGCTTGTTTTTGAAGACTCCTGACTAATACATTATTATAGAGCAGGCAGTGTGCTGGCATTTTACAAGTTAATCTTATTTGACATTGCAGTGGTCCCAGTGGATGAGTAGTGGCCCTATTTTACAGACAAGGAAACTGAGGCACAGAGGAGTTATAAAACTTGCTCAAGGTTTCACAGTTAATAGATGGTGAGGCCCAGGTCCTTCTGACTTTAAGACACCAGATCCCGGTCTTTGTACAGGACCTCAGGAGCCATAACTTTCTCAAAAAAAGAGCTTCATGAGAAACAAACCCCTCACAGTACCTAGAGTGGCCTCCAGAATGGGGCTTTCTTACTTCTAAGTGGTGAAAATTAAATTCCAGGAAGAATTCCTCTGGGAGGAAACATTCCAGAGTCATTTTGCTTTTATCTGCAAATTAACAGCTAGCACGGCGCCTCCTCAGCGCACTTGAAATCATCACACTTGTAATGTTAAAAATACAGGCCATACGTGTGGTTAGCACAAGTGCAGAGACGTACTCCTGTTCCAACTGCCCGAGCATCTTCACTTCTCGTTTCAAGAAACTGCCTTTCTGAGATGCCAAGCCTTGCGGCTTCCTTCCTGGAGAAGGGGAGAAAAAGACCTTCAGGGGTGAGCCTGGATTCTTGTTTGGCACCCAGGTTTCTCCTGGGGACGTGGCAGGTGTAGTGGAAAGAGCACAGCTTAGGATTTAGCCAAGTCTGGCTTGGGGTTCTTGCTTTGCCGGGGGAACTGCACCTATCCTCTGTGAGCTCCTGTGGAAGACGGGAAGCATAATTTTCAGGTCCCAAGTCTGCTCCAAGGAGTCCATGAGTGAAGGCACATAAATGCTGGCTCCTTAAAGGCCGTTTCTCATCCTTTCTGCATCAAGAGCTGGAGCCTCACTTTATCCTCAAGCTACTGTGTGTCATTTCATGACGCTGTGGAGCTCAAAGGTTTCTTCTCACTACCAAGAAGAATGACATGTTTCCCTGAAGTTACAAATAATCTCTCCACATCTGTTCAGTTATCGAGAGTAGAAGTTGGCACACTTTTTCTGCAAATGGCCAGAGAGTAAATATTTTAGGCTTTGTAGGCCGTGCTGTCTCTGTCACAGCTATTCCACTCTGTTTCTGTGGCGTGAAAGCCGTCAGAGATAAGACATAGACATCACAGTGGTGTGACTGTGCTCCAGTGAAACTTTACTTACAAGAACAGGTTGTTCATTTAGAAGAACAGTTTGAATTGGCTTGTGGGCCATGGTTTGCCAACCCCTGATTTAGTGTATGGGGAGACACCCTGGGTTTAGATTCTGGAAATGGAAAAATAAATGAACCCAGTCTCCACCCCAGAAGGTTTCCCCCAATGACAAGCCCAGTCCTGTGTGTTGGCGGAAGGTTCTGTTTGCAAGAAGGGAGCATGGTGGGTAAGAGGCCCACCAGCCACCTCTGGTCAACCCAAGGGCGCACAGATCAGCTCCTGTCTGCAGTAGTGAGACTGTAAAGGGATGTCCATCCTTTAAAACACCATCCCCTCTTTCACTTGGGTCTTTTCGGTCACCTTCCCTTCTGCTGTGTAGGTAGATAGAGTCAGTCTTGTGAAAGAGGTTCCCTCAGAGCGAGCTCTGTTCACCTTCGGTCTGAAATGTGGCACATTGAAGGGAGGCGGGAACTGGCGGAATGCAGGAGGGGGTGTCTAATACTTTGAGTTCCTCCTTAGAGCCCTTTCCTTGACCCTCATACAGTTGCCTCAGGTGCTGAGGGGGACGCCCTGAGGAAAGGAGGCGCTGAGGGCAGCTGCCCTACAGTCCCCACCGGCAAGGGGCACTTCCACTCGGTTCTACACGGGAGTGAAAGGGGAGGGTGGGCGTCGCCTGGCAGGAGATGGGTCTCCGGAGCCTTTTTCCGACTCTGATGCCTGCGGGTTTAAAGGCGGAGCCCCTCCTACCCGGCTCGGCGCGCTGAGTCCCAGTGAGATGACATGGGGTGGAGGTGGGTGGGAATTGAGAAGAAGTTTTTATTTACTTTGCATAGTCATAAGATACACAATATATAATATGCACAGTAATTATTACAGGATTAATACTCCTTCATTGTAGAAAGCATAGAAGAGTACAAAATATAATAGAAATTCATCTTCCATCCCTGTGAGCTATCCGACTGTCATGTTGCTGCTGTACTTCACTGCAGCCTGGCTGACACACAGGCATTGTAAGTCATATTTAGGAATCGTCCTGGGCATGTGCAGTTTGTAGCCTGTGCCCTTTATTAAACAGATACCATGAGCTTTTTCCTATGGTATTAAAATTTATCAAAAATTTAATGGAGGGGGCTACAGTTTTGAATTTATATGTTCAATTGGTAATACATTTAATTTGCTTAAAAACTCAATGAAATGAAAGGGTATTCAATGAAAAGGCCAACTCCCAGTGTTGTGAGCTGCCCCCCACCCCACCCACCAGCACCCACAGGTGCCCCTTTTATTGGTGTCTTTAATTTTGCTTCTATAGTTTCTTGATGCAAAAGCTAACAAATACAATTGGATATTTGTAATTCTCCTTTTTATACCTGGGGTGGTATATTAGACCCACCATTCTGTGCCCTGCTTTTTGCTTTCACTCAACATGCTAGCCTGGAGATCCACAAGAGTGCACGGAAAGCTATCTCATTCTTCAAAAGTGTGCTCAGGTTTTTGTTATTTTAGCACT
The DNA here is from genome assembly GCA_004027775.1 of Bradypus variegatus. Lineage (NCBI taxonomy): Eukaryota > Metazoa > Chordata > Mammalia > Pilosa > Bradypodidae > Bradypus > Bradypus variegatus. The sequence goes on along the minus strand of PVKY010003075.1, from coordinate 18,660 downwards.
CCATCCGTAGAGATGTATTTTATCTTATAGAAAGGTAGCAAATGGAAAATTATTCTCTCTTCCCCCCTGCACCACTCCTAATCTGTTCTCAGTGGTAGCCACTATTACTGTTTTCCTGCGTATTTTTCCAGACTTATTTTTATGACTGTACCTTTAAGAATGTATTTATATATATGTATACAGAAAACCTTTTATTTTTTTTAACCTGACCATCTCATGTAGATAAGCCATGGACCATTTCTTTAGATTGTTTCTTTTCTTCTCTTTTCTTTTTTACTTGTCTAAGCAACAGAAAGGTGAATGATCTTCAGTGTAAATCTTGGTTGGTGTCTTTGATTGTTTCCCCTGGATAAATTCTGGGACTGCAGTTCTGTGTGAAAGGGCCTGCATGTTTTCAGAGGTTTTGGAACATGTGGTCACATTGCTTCCCCGATGGACTGTACCATGTCTCCTCCCAGCCACCCACAGGAGAGCCATGGTCTTGCCATAACAGTGAGGCTGTGCTAACCCCAGCCAGCAAGTTCCTGGACCAGCGAGGCCTCAGGTCTAAGAAACTCCTTATTGTGTTCAAAGGAGTCTCTCAGTAGCGTCTTCTTTAGGAGGGCCTGCTGCCTGAGCCCAGTTTACTTGCTTAACTCCGGATGTGTACAGAGGCCTCCTTTTGCCTCATTCTCCCTCTAGACTGCCCCGTATGGTGTGAGAGGCACCCTTTGAGTTGGCAGTGCAGATTTTACCTCCAGTGTTGAGGAGTGCAGAGCGCATTGCCTTTGCTTCTCAGAGAGGGCCATGTTAATATTTTAGGCCACCATCCTTTATTGGGAACTTCCTGCTTGCCTGGCCCTGTTGGGAGCAGTTTAACTCACTTTGTCCTCAGGACAACCCTGTGTGTGTTACTGCAATTATCCTTGTTTTACAGGTGAGGGCAGGGCAGCACAGGGGGTCCAATGATTTGCTCATGACCACTCAGCCAGGAAGAGGTGACTGGGATTTGATACCGAGAGCCTGAGCTCTGTAACTACTGCATTCTCCTGCCCCAAAGGCAGAACCCACTGTTTCTTTAGGAATTCCCCCTAGGGTCTTCCAACCCTTTATGCAGGCAGAACGTGTTCAGGCTTCCCCTTCATTTACCTTCTAGCCCATTGACTTTCCAGCTGTTTGCTGAGGACTCAGAGCAGAAAGCCTTTGGCAGAGCTGGATTTGAATCCTGGCTTTGCCTCTTCCTAGCTGTGTGACCTCGGCATGTGATGTAACTGCACTGAGACTTTGTCTTCATTTGTAAATGAGAGGAATGGTTCCCATTCCCAGGATAAAGATGGTAGATAACCTGTGTAAGGTGTAAGGTGTGAAGCATGCAAGGTACGACACAAATGTTCTCCTCCTCTTCTTCATCACCCCACTCCCTTCTCTGTTCCACTTGTATCCTCTTAGCCTTGACCAAAATTCTTAAAAATTCTAGCCAATTCAGATTTGATTGGATCAAAAAAGAAAGCTCATTCCCTTTTTTATTAAATTTTTATTTTTAAATAAATTCAAACTTACAGGAACAGTTGCAAAAGCAATACAAACTCCATACACAGAACTCCAGCATACCCCAACCCCCCTCCACCGATATCCCCATCTACCAACTTTGATATTTTGTCACTTTACCATTTCTTTCTTTCCCTCCCTCCCTCCCCCCTCCTGTCTATCATCCATCATCTATTGCTCTGTCTTCTAAACATATGAGAGCAAGTTGCACACATCCTTGAACAAATAATATAATTCACATATACATTTCCTATGAACAAAAATATTCATTAATGTAGTCACATTAAGTATAGTTAAGAAGTTCAAGAAATTTAACTTTGATATAAAGCTTACATTCTATATTTCATTTTTTTTCTTATGTCCCATTTGTGTCCTTTTGAGCCTTTTCTCCTCTATTCTTAGATCTCATCCAGGATCATCTATGGCATTTCATTGTCATTGTCTATTTAGACTGTGTTTTTGTTCAATTGTGGTAACATATATACAGCATAAATCTTCCCATTCCAACCCCTCCCTAGCATTCCATTAGTGGGATTAATCACATTCACAGTGTTGCAATGCCATCACCTTCCCATCATCCATTACTAGAAATATCCTTTCACCCCAAACAGAAATCCTACATTCATTTCTTATTAACTCCCCTTTGCCCCTTCCCCCACTTCTCGTAACCCATACTCTACTTTTCATCTCTGTGGTCATATTCTCTGATACTTTCTTTGTGTTTACTGTGGGGCTTAAATTTAACATCTTAAGTCTATAGCAATCTTGTTTTCTTTGATACCAACTTAATTAACTTCAATAAGACATATAAACTGTGTTCCTATACTCTTCCATTCCCCCACCTTTATGTAGTTCTTGTCAAAAATTACATATTTTACATTGAGTCCAAAACCACTGATTTATCACTACACTTTATGTATTTTAGATCCTGCAGGAAGTAAATAGTGGAGTTACAAATCAAAAATACAGTAGTATTGGTATTTATATTCACCATGTGATCTTTACTGGCAATCTTTATTTCTTCATGTGGTTTCAGTCAATTGTTTAGTGTCCCTTCATTTTAGCCTGCACAATTCTGTTTAGCATTTCTTATAGGACTGATCTACTGGTGATGAAGTTCCTCACTGGTGATGAAGTCCCTCAGCTTTTGATTATCCAGGAATGTTTTCATCTCCCCCTCGTTTTTAATCTCCAGATGTTTGTGAATTTTCTACGTCTCTGATGGTTATTGACTTCTATTTGTATTCCATTGTGGTTAGAGAATGTACTTTGAATAATTTTGATTTTTTTAAATTTATTGAGGCTTGTTTTATGTCCCAGCCTATGGTCTATTCTGGAGAAATTTCTGTGATCACTAGAGAAGAATGTGTATCCTGGTGATTTGGGATGTAATGTTCTATATATGTCTGTTAAATTTCTCTATATCTCTGTTTCCTTTCTTTGTTTCTCTGTTGGTAGGGCTCCCTTTAGTATCTGAAGTAGGGCAGGTCTTTTCTTAGCAAAATCTCTCAGCATTTGTTTGTCCATGAAAAATTTAAGCTCTCCCTCAAATTTGAAGGAGAATTTTGCTGGATAAAGTATTCTTGGTTGGAAATTTTTCTCTCTCAGAATTTTAAATATGTCATGCCACTGCCTTCTCACCTCCATGGTGGCTGCTGAGTAGTCACTACTTAGTCTTATGCTGTTTCCTTTGTATGTGGTGAATTGCTTTTCTCTTGCTGCTTTCAGAACTTGCTCTTTCTTTCTCTTCAGTATTTGACATTCTGATCAGAATATGTCTTGGAGTGGGTTTATTTGGATTTATTCTATTTGGAGTTTGCTGGGCATTTATGTTTTGTGTATTTATATTGCGTAGAAGGTTTGGGAATTTTTCCCCAACAATTTCTCTGAATACTCTTTCTAGACCTTTATCCTTCTTTTCCCCTTCTGGGACACCAATGAGTCTTATATTTGGATGTTTTATTTTATCTATCATATCCCTGATACCCATTTTGATTTTTTTTATTTTCTTCCCCATTCTTTCTTTTGTTCGTTCATTTTCTTTTCTGTGGTTCTCGAGGTCGCTGAGTTCAGCTTCCTCTAGTCTTGTACTGTGGGTATCCAGAACCTTCTTAATTTGGTCAACAGTTTCTTTTATTTCCATAAGATCATCTATTTTTTTATTTACTCTTGCAATTTCTTCTTTATGCTCTTCTAGGGTCTTCTTCATCTCCTTTATATCCTGTGCTGTGCTCTCATTGTTTGTCTTAGTTCTTTGATTAATTGCTCCAAGTATTGTGTCTCCTCTGATCTTTTGATTTGTGTGTTTGGGTTTGGGTTATCCATATCATCTGTTTCTTTCATATGCTTTAAAATTTTCTGTTGTTTTGGGGTCTTGGCATTTGCTTTACTTGATAGGGTTCTCTTAGGATATGAAGGATTATTCAGACACCAATCTCTAATTTGTCAGATCTACAGCTTGGTGGTGTACACTTTCTCTAACTAACCAGCAGATGGTGTCTGTGAGTCACCTATTCCCCTCAAGTCAGTTCTTCCCAACTTTGTCTTTGTGGTGTGTGGGGATCTGGTTCTTGTGGGGTCCAATTGGTGCACCAAGTTTGGGTGTGTTGTTGGTGCTGTCTGCCCTGAATGTGGGGCGTGTGTCTGAGCAATTAGGGAGCAGGGCAGCTTTAAAAATCAAACCTCCTACATGTTCCTGGAGATTTGAGGCTAGCTATTGCAAGAGTCTAAACCTTCATTTTAGTCTCGCCACAGATTGTCTCTGCCACTGACCCACAAGTCCTTGGTATTGGCGTAGGGTCCCTGGGATTTCCGGGTGGGTTCCTCTTCCCAGCCGTGCCCTGCTAGGGCCTCTGCTGGGGGAAGGCTGTGCTACATCACAAGTGCCTGCCATCCCTCAAGGGTAGCCCTGGGCCACTGGGCCGTGCAGGGGTGTTCCCAGCCTGCTGTAAAGATGGCTGAATGGGGCTTGTTAATTTCCCCCTTTTCGCACAGCTCCGCCTTCCCAGTTTCAGGACAATTAGTTGTGGGTGCTATTGTCAGGCTATTGTCCACACCTGATATCGTGGCATGTGCGTGGTGTTGCTGGAAACATTTCTTGTCCTACTGGGTCCCTTGGCGCAGCTCTGGGCTGGGTCTCCGGCACCGGGCAGGAGTGTTCCCAGCCCGCTGGGAAGATGGCTGCAAGGGACTTAGTTATTTTCCCCTTTTGGCTCCTCTGTGCCCTCCTTGCTCCGAGACAACTGGCAATGGGTGTGTGAAAGGCTGTCTTCCACTCCAGATATGGAGGCGTTCACACAGCCCTTTCCTGCCATGTTTTCACTGTGTGGTTCTCACTGCTGTATCTGCAGCTACTTTTGTGTTTTTTTAAAAAAGAGCTAGTCCACCTCGAAACGCCAACCCTCAGTTTCCCCACACTGCAGCATGGCTACCGGACATTCAGCAGGCTCACTCACTCGTTTCAGAACGCACACTCCAGTTTTCACCAAGTGCACGGTCCCTGTGGATTTAGCAGACCTTGTCCAGCAGGTGCATAGTTGGAACTGGTGTTCGGGGTCACTTTCTGGCCTCTATCTAGTATTTTTCACAGAGGTGTTTTTTTTGCTCTGTCTCTCTTAGCCACCATCTTAGGTTCTCCCAGACCATGTTCTTTTTTCTCCCTTTCTTTTGACAATAATGTAACCATATATTGAGCATCTACTGAGTGCTGGCCACTCTGCTAATGACTTTACAAAGCACTTGTGAATCCTTGTGGCAGCCCTGAGAACCCATCTCCCCAGGTGAGGGCGAGGTGAGTCAGGGAGGTGCGGGACTTGCCTGAGGTCACCCCCGCAGATGGGCATCTCCTGGGTTCTCAGCTCCCCCCAAGGAGTATGGTCAGACCCCTAAGTGATGGCAATGGGGGCCCTCAGGGATGCCAGGCCGTTTAGTTTCTCTCTCCAAATACTGTTCTTTTGTGGCCCTTGCAAGTCTGAAGGGGAAGCTGTGTTCTGCTGACTCGATTGCTCATACATTAGGAGGAGGAAAGGGTGGAGCTCCTTTTGGGGATGACATTGGCCTTGGATGTTCATGTGCCGGGCCTGCCTGTGTGTGTGAGTGGTGCTCATCAGACAACAGTGACTATTTTTCCCACTGCACATCTGATACCTGACATCTCCAATTCTAATTAGGCCTTTACAGTTCCAAAATTACATGCTTATACATACCTGTGATGATCTCAGTAGGATCAGCAGTACCTTTCCCATAAACATAATTGAGATCTCTCATGGTGGCATATTTTTATTACTGCAGCACAGTCCCCAACCATCCCTCCACGGAATCTCTTATTGTTTCCCAGTAACTGCTCTTCCACCTCATTCTAATGGGAAAATGTTCGGCAGTCACTGAGAAGCAGAATCCTTCCATCGTTATGTGAACCATAGTAACTGTTTGCGTTTTCTCTCCCTCCCTTCCCCTTTCCTGATGGCAGGTGCCTGGAGATTTGAGTCAGACATCCGAAGACCAGAGTTTGTCGGATTTTGAAATGTAAGTCCGGGGCGTCTGCTCACGAGGGGATCCTTAGAAATAGGGTTCTGTTGTTTGGCTTGTATCCCAGAAGCCCGTGGGGAGGAACAGAAATCATTGTTTAAATCTGCACAATGCTGATTTGGTTATTGTGGAGGTGGGGAGCTATTTGGCTGAGCCTAGCCTTCCAGCATATTATATTTCCCTGTTGGGTATTTAAAACATTGATTTATTGTTTTTGTTTTTGAATTTTTGCTGGCATTTAAATGATGGGAGATTTTACCAAAACTTCAGAATTCTCTATTTTCCTTGACTCTTGGACCTACATCCCTGCGTGGCCACAGTCGGTTGTCTCCTGCAGAACACTGCAGCCCCCGTTCCTCCCTGTTGCACTGCCCCAGTCTGTGCTGTCATTTCATTATCTGCTGGAGGCAGTTGAGTTCACGACCCCTGCAACTAGCAGAAACAGCAGTGGTTCAGTGCACTGGTCTTGTTTTTGGTCAGATTTGATTCTATTTAATGCCTCTGTTGATAACCCTTAAGGAGTTTAGTTGGTTTTCCAACTGTTTATTTCTGAGCAGACTGCCTTGGTTTGTGGGCAGACTATTGCTTTGGACTGTGAAGAAGGTGGGGTGCGTCCTGGGCTATGGGCCAGCAGAACCTTCCTCCTCTCTCATTTGGTCGCGGTGAGTGGAGAAGGTTCAGCTTCTCCAGAGAAGGTGTCATCTGGGAAAATCCTTCTCCTGGAGAGGGAGGGTAGGGCTTTGGAAAGAACATTAGTGTCAGTCAGGCTGACCTGCATTGAAATCTTAGCTAAGGGCTCCATCGGTGTGACCTTGGGCAAGCCTCCTGACCTTGCTGCTCCTTAGTTTCCTTATTCATAAGGACACCGAGCTTGCAGGGTTGTAGCAGTGACCACAGTGAGATTACAAAGACCACAGAGGTCCTCACAGAGGCACTGAGTACTGGTGGAGGAGGAAGCTAGGCTGGTAGGTGAGGAGGCCGTGGTGGCTAATCGGTGAAGGATGAGAACCCAAGATGAGTTGGCCTCCTGTGGGCTTGTGGGTGGGGAGCACAGCATGAAGATGAAACAGGATGTCAGCCTGGCAGCCGGCAGGGCGGGGCCAAGCTGGGAAAAGGGGTGAAAGCCACAGAGGGGGGATCCCAGAGATGAGGGGTGTAGTGGGTGGTGAGGCAAAAGGGACTCCTTGTGAAAGCAAGAATTTTCTGAGCACTTACTGGAGGTCAGGTAACAGCCGGGTGCCTGGTGGGGGGTGAATAAGCCAGCCCCTGCCCCCTAGCAGCCTCTGCCCATGCAGCCCGTGTCATCTTGCCCCTGGAGGCTGCCAACATCCTCCTGACCTGCACGTTCCTCTGCAGTGAGGCCAGAGGGCAGCAATAGGGGCACTCCCCCCTCAGCAGGAAGACCAGGGTCCTCATGGGGCTTACAGGGAAGGCCCTGGCCGACCTCCTGCTTCATCTAGAGCCCCCCTCTTCCCTCCTTGCACACCAGCCACCCCTGCTGACCTGACCCCACCTAATGTTTATTGTATTTATTTAATTCAAATGTACACAGCCTTTACTCTGTGCTGGGCCTGCTGTAACCCCATTTGGCCCCTCAGCAGCATCTGAGCATTTTACAGCCAAGGGATTTGAGCCAGGATGGAAGCCCAGGTGGTCTGGATCTAGACTCTGGTCTTCAGAAATGCCTTTCCTGTGCCTGAAGGAACAGTCCCATCCTCAGACTCCCTTCCCCACCTTGGCCAACTCTCCTCCATGTTTCTGAAAGCCTGGCCCAAATATTGCTTCCCCAAGGAAGCCTCTGGTGCCCCTGGCCAAATCAGGCCCCTGCCCTGCTCACTGGCATCTAGCGTTCCTGGGTGGCACTTGTCATGATGGTAATTCAATCATTTTTATGGAGATTTGTCTTCCTCCCGAGTTAATAGATTGCACGCTCCCTGAGGGCAGGCACCATGTCTGCTTTCTTTATTGCTCTAGCTCTGTAGCGTAGTAGGTTCTCAAAAAATACTTGTTTTATGAGTTGATAAATGAACAAATGAACTCATATCAGGGAGGAAGATGGTAACCACTCAATTATGAAAGCATGTAGAAGAGGCTTAGAAAGGGAGAAGCACCTCCCCAGCCTGGGCTGACCTCACTGCAGCCGTGGGAAGTTGTCCAGCCTTCCCCTCTCCAGGAAGGTTAACATAAACCAGTTTGAGTGTTAGATGTCCTCCTGCACCCCCTCAGGAAGATAAGTTAGAGGGACCACTCTGGGCACTGACACAATTTGGGGACCTTTACAGGAAGATTGTCATTAGATAGGCTAACCAATTTGATGGCTCACAATTGCAATTTGTACTTTGAGCCCTGGAGAAGTGATCAGTAGGGCTTATTATGCCACATGAAGGGTGCTATCACCTTAGTTCAGAACGCGGAAGAAATGTTGCTTCAGGAGAGAAACATTGCCTGAACGGCTATTTTCTTTATAAAAATAAAATCCTCTTTACTCTTGAGGTTGTGAAAATGTTGCATTGTGGAATCTTCCATCATCAATATCTCAAACTGTTCTCCAAGCCCAGGAGGCTGGTGAATTTTTATGAGCTGCTCTTCAGAGAGAGGGAAAGTTTGGAGAAAAAGCTTTTAACCCTGGACAGCTCTAAGTAGAGGCCAAGGCAGGAGAACAACCAGAATCGTGCAGGACCGTCTTGATAGCTGTAGTGATTGATCTTGAAATTTCAGTGACAGTCAACTCATCATCTCGATGGATCCAGCTAGGTGGGAGTTTGGAGGTGGCGTGTGTGAGTGTGTACATATAACGGCTCATAAGTTTAAAGCCATCACATAAGGCAAAATTGTCATATAACCAAAATAACAAAATTACCCTTGAAAATCACTTAACTAGCCCATGGGAGGATTACATGGGATCAGGTAAGTCAAAGCATGGACCCACACATTGGAAGTACTCAGTAAAAGTTGTTATATTTGAATTTAAAAAGGGCTTGATTAGACCCATTACGTGAAGTTTTTTTGGTAAAGTTGAAAGAGTATTTGGGCCCCAGCATCCTGGTTTTCCAGTTTGCCATTTTCTGTTGTGTTCCTCCCTGGTTCCCCCTCCACCAGCTGTCACTCTGATAGCCAGAATGTTCTTCTGAGGTCTTCCATGGAGGCTGATCCTAAAGTGGGACTCAGGGTCTCACATGGGCACAGGGAGGAGGGCAGTGACCCCACTGGGTGAGCAGGAGGTCAGTGGCCTCACTGCACACAGCCCTTCACAGCGTCACTGGGGCTTCCAACGCCTGTCCCTTTGTTCTGGAAGAGGAAGCCGAGGTTCAGACGAATTCTGGCAGAGGCCACGCAGCCAGAGCTGCTCTAGCTCTTTCCCATGGCAGCGCACTGTGGCATGCATGTACATACATAGACATGCTAAATGTATTTATAACCGAACCGCCCTTAAAGATAGTCTTGGGGGACTGAATGATGAGACTTAGCCTGTCCTTTAGTTTCCTACTAAGTGTAATACAGGTTGTCATAAATGGCTTCTACATAATGCCTTTTAAAAGGGAAAATAGCCCTTTGTTTTTTTAAATTTAAGATTGAAATGACCAATTTTGATCTCTTTTTCTCGGTTAGATCCAACCGGGCGCTGATCAATGTCTGGATCCCATCGGTGTTCCTCCGGGGCAAGGCAGCGAATGCCTTCCATGTGTACCAGGTGAGTGTGGGGGTCCCCCGCTCCCCGCTCTTCTGCCTCTGGGGGATGGAGCCCTCGCTGCCGGAGTCCCTGAGGGTTGCTGGGAAGTTCCCACCAGCGCCAGGGTTGGGCGCCTCCCACTGGTGGGTGGTGCCTCACTTCGGCGGCCATGGGCTTCTGTGATTGGCCAGCTCAGGATCATGTGACCCCGCTGGAGCGAGGGCTGGAGCTGACGTCAGCCGAGAGTGGAGACAGGTGGTTCCCCGACGAAAACCAGGCTTTTGAAAATGGATATGTGATAAGCAAAAACTCTGTCCCTTGGGGTGAAGATGGGGGTGGAGTGCCTTGGAGCATGACACCTTTGTCTGCCGTGGAGGTGATTTTGCCTCAGTAAATGGAACCCCAGTTGCCATCTTTCTATCTGACTTTCTGATGCTTTTTCAGCCCTGCCTATTTATCCTCCTTTTCGTCTTTCTTTCTCTTTCTCACTGTGGGCCCTGATGTTCAGTCTATTCTGTTCACTGTCCTGAGCCTGTTTTGTTTTCATGCTGACTCTTTGCTGCCTCCAGGTTCTACTGTCCTCTTGTATCACAGGAATTTTCACAAAGTTCTCGTCTTACTTCTCATGAGCTCGGTGAAAAGCCTTGAGTTTTGTGACATCTTGCTTCATGGGGAATTGGCTGATTGAAGAAGTCCTCTTGGCTATTAAGATGCTTTCCCCAGTGACTGGGGTAGTGCAAAAAGAACAATGAGCTTGAAAATAGCAGCCGTGGTTTGAATCCAGTAACCTTAGGCAAATGTTAGTTTCCTCAGCCATGAAAGAGAAATAATGACGATGCAAACCTTGCAAAGCTGTTGTTGGGATTAGGAGCATGTGGCAGGCAGACAGCTCTCAGTCCTCGTGTCTTGCCTTCCAAGTGGTGGCCACGTTTGGGCTTTGGTGGCAGGTACTGGTGGTGAGCATGTGACACGCAGGAATGGGGTTGAGCACATACATGTGAGTCTTAGTCATACAAAAAATGAGCCTAAGTTTCACAAAGAAGCTTGCACCACAAGGTCATTGTAGTTTACATGTTCAGGTTGGCAACAGTAGCACACTAATGAGTATTAGGAAAATCAGAAGGTTCATTATGTTTTCAGCTCTGTTTAAAAAAGAGAATTATATATGACAGATTCTGCATATCTTCTCTTTTTAACACGCCCCCCCCCAAAAAGTCTCTTATTTGAGTGCCCTTCACGTTCCACTTTGTGGTCATCAGAAAGCTGGGAGATGTTGCCTGGTGGATTAAAAAAAAAAAATGAAGCTGAAGCTTTATTTTAGAGTGAAATTAAAATGTGATATCATTTGAGAGGTTTCCTTGACCTTTCATTTTTGCCTTTTCCCCCACTCACCCCACAAAGCAACTTGGCACATTCTAGCTTCTGAAAGTCAGCTATGAAATGAGATGGACACGGCAAATATGCTGTTGCCAGGGAGATTGTTTCCACAGCGGTCGAGTGGCATTAAAGCTGTTCTCTCCCCATCCTTCACTGTTTCCAGAGCTTTCTTAGGCGTGGTCCAGCCAGTGCACTGAGGACGTGTCCCAGATTTCAGCAAGCCATGGGCTGAGCATTTCCCACATCACCCAGAGCCACTTAAACCCACACCTTGGGCCCTCTGAAGTCTTTTCTTGAAGCTGCAATGTGTGAAATAGCACCTCTTGCATGCAATTGTTTTTCTCTTTTCAACTATTGGTGCTTCTGATTAGTGCTTGAGGAGCAAGATCTGAGCATGTGCTTGGAATCATTTTAGAAAGCCTTTGTTATGACTTTTTTTTTAACTGTAAATGATATTGGATAGAAAGTGACTTTTAAAATACTGATATCATTGGACATTGTTTTTCTTAGTTTTTCTAAAGAAAATGCATTCAATTTAATTTCCCAAAAGATTTGAGTTAATTTAGAGGTGCTCATAGATTGGAATGATAAAAGAGGAATAAAAAATAAAATATCAGGGTCAGAGAAAATGTAAACAAAGAGTTTTAAATGAAAAGTGGAAAATACATATAATTGTCATGAGATCCTACATAGTTGCTTTATTAATGGGTGAATTTCCTGGCAGCAACTGTGAAAATGGAAATATGGTTAATTGGATATTCTCAGTGCTTATAAGGAGAAAATATGTTAATTCCTTAAAGGGGGCTGTAAAAGAAATATCTACCCAGGGCTTTGTGATTAAGCAATAGTGACAAATGCAGTAGATGATCCCTTATTATATCTGTAAGGAAATTCACTGTCAGGTTTCATAAGAATTCCCTCAAAGGAAGTCAAGGATATAGCCCCAAAGCCAAGGGCATAACCCCAAAATGAACACAAGCACTGAAATTCTGGAGAGCCAAGGTGGTAGGATCAGAACATGTAGTTTTCTCAGTGGAGTTGTGTCGTCCAATATAACATATAATTTTCGATTACAATGAAAAGGAAATTAAAAATTCACTTCCTTAGTCCCACTAGCCACATTTCAAATGCTCAACAGCCAAATGTGACTCCACATTGGAGAGTGCAGATAGAAAATATTTCCATTACCGGAGAAAGTTCTATGGATGCCACTGCTCTAGAGCCATATCTCCCAGAGTGTGGGCAAGCAAGATTATTTTATGTCTGCTTCAGTCGAGTTTTAGAGAGACAGAGCCTGGGCATTAATTCACAAATCCTGCAGGGAGAAGGATTTTCAGCTCTCTTTCCTTGTGTCTGATTATGTGGAGGAGAAAGTCTCACTGCGTTGCTACTGCACGTCTAATCCTTCTTTTAGCACAGACAGAGAAAGGCAACAGACTTGATTCTAATCACGGGGTTTGGTTTTCATTGTGTCTATTTTTTACATTTGCCTTCTGGTTATAGCACAGGATACTAGTTTTCCTTTACCATGGTGATGTACAGTTTCCATTTAAAATAAATTTCAGTAAAAAAGAAAAGCAAGTCCACATAATGAAAAATACTAAATAAATGGCAGTGAAAACACAGGAAGTTTCAGGACAGTGCTATGTGAATGAGTATTTGGGAAACACCGATCTAAGGAATGAATAGACTATGATAAAATAATATCATTTGGAGGAGGGATCATAAAAATAAGCTGTCTCACTGCTCCATGTATGTTAACATAAAAGAGCTCATTCAGTCAGCAAACAGTTCAACAACCCTGTGAAGTAACAAACTCTTATCTCCATCTTATAGAGGAAGAAACTAAACAGGAGAAGCATCTGGTTTGATAACCTGTTTTTCAGCCCAAGTAGCATTTTCTGACAAGGTACTGGGTTGCAGAAATTCTGTGCTATTGACTGAGGGTTGATTCAAGCTCTTTCAAAATCTGCAAAGCAGCCGGGACACTTGCCCTATTGTGGGGGGAACCAGCCAGCCTGACTGAGAGCTTGTCTGTGTGGATGGTCACCTGTGTCCCTGAGACAGTGGGCCAGAGGCACGCCAGCAGCCACACCGGAATGTTCTCTAGAAATGCTCTGGGCCCACTGTGGTGCTACATCAAGTCCCCCAAATCCCAGAGTCAGGCCAAGACATTTTTGCTGTGGGAAGTTGACAGAGCAGGGGCTGGTTCATGGTGACCTCCTCTGGTGGTAGAATGTTTTGGGGGTGCTCCTGCAGAAATTCTCATGTGGGCAATGTCAGGGTCCAGAGAGCCTGCCATGTGGGACCAGTAAGGACACGTAGGAACCCAGGTAATTCACTGCTGCCTGCAGTTACTGGGCCTTCCCCAGTTTATTGTGGAAGACACCTGGACTCCTGTTTTCCACAGAGGATTCCAGCAAGAAGTGCTGTCCCTTGACAGGACTGAATGCAAGTTATTAAAAAATCCTCAGACCTTGTAACACTGTGGTTTTCGTGCTGTGCTCCTGTGTCACACGAGGTGGGCTGAGGTGTGTTCCACCGCTATAGAAAGAAATGGCATCCCTTTCCCAGCTTTCAGAGGAAAAGTAAAGTCAATGGCTAGAGTTTTCCCAACTTGAAGTTTTTCATCCATGAATATTTCTGACTCCTGGCACCTGCTCACCCTTGGCTGCCAGCAGGCACTAGTCAGAGACAAAATGATAATGTAAGCAGCAACAAATAAAATGAGTAACTAAAAAACCCTCAGTCTACTGACCAGTCTTCCTTAGTTTCTCTCTCCGTCTCTCTGTTACCCTGCAGGAGTGTTTGTGAGTTTGATTTTTCTATCACTTCCACGTGATATAGTTAAATTTGTTGTTCATCAAATGGTTCCTAGTTTATCTCTTTTCAAATGTTGGTCTCATTCCCCAAGTACCCCGACTTCCAAACACGTTGGAGATTCACTGTCTTAAGATCCCACTGAAGTTTAGTAGAGGTCTGCTGGCCCTTAAGGAAACGTGAGAGCCACCACCTCGGTGTGAAATAATACATCAGGGCACTTACTTTCTGAATCCTTAGGTTCCCTCCCTTTGAAAACAGCCTTAACTCTTAAGTGCTGTGGGAACCAGTCCTCTCCAGTTACTCTGTGTGGGATTAATTTCAACCTTCAAATTTAGCCACCAGAAACGTCGTTGGCTATTGTACAATATTCCATTTGCATCGCAAAACTAATTAAGTCTTCTCTGTAAAGGAGTTTGCTTTGTTTCAGCCAGACTCTTTTTTAATCTCAAAAAGTCCCCTTTCTTAGACAACACAGGGTGAAGGCTCAGCTTAGAGGAACGGAGGTTCCCCGGGAAGACTTGTCCGATATTTGAGGTCCTATTGCAAGAGGCATCAGGTAGCCTGGGTTGGGTGATTATTTTTAAAGGTTGATTCCAGCTGAGCATATTTATATATGTGATGCAGGGAAGATCCATTATTTTTCCTGTTAATGATGGGTCACAGGACCTAGGTAGCTGCATGGGGCTTGAATGGTTTGGAGGATGCTGATGATTTTGGACTTCGGGCTTTGAGCTTCTCAACTTTCTTTTCATCCTCTTTCCTAAAATGGTTCTCTCCCTGGGCCCTGAACTTTTCTTTCCCCTGAGGCTCTGCCTTTTCTGTCTTTATGCTCGCTGGGCAGACAGGGAGGAGCTGGTTGAGTAAAGGTAAAGGGGGTGAGCCGAGTGCATAACTGAGCTGCAGCTGCAGTAACGTGGGTTGTAAGAAGCCTCAGTGCTAGCGAATCCCCTTCCAGGCTGGGATGGGGAGGACGATCAGTAATCAGGCTGAAGCGATTCTGCCTTCTGCACATCCTGCCCTTCCTGTCACCTGCATTGTACGTAAGGCCAGCAGGAAAGCCTGCGTGGACCGAGTTAGTCGTTGGCGGTTTGGTTTCTGCCCTGCAGTCCAGCCGCTGTTGGCCCCTGTGCCGTCGCATAAGCAAAACCACGGGGACACTTGCCTTGGTTCTTGTTGCCGCCCTCCCCTGAGAACCTTCCATCCCACCAAGTCTAGCACCTGCTTTTCCTGGAGTGCTCAAGGCCTTGGGAAAAGCTTGATATAGGTGACTTGTCTGAAAACAAAAAGCAAAAAAAAATCAAAGCCTGTTTCCTTCCCTTGCAGGTATGTTTTACTGTTAATGTTACAGCTTTTATCTTTCCTAACAGGAAGAATGTGGTGTTGCTTTTTTTCCTTTTCTTCCACTGTATATTTTGTTTATTCATCCAAAAGCTGCCTTTCGAGGGCCTACTGCATCCAGTCATGTGCTAGATTCTGCAGCACTGGGAGGAACAAAACTTGACCTTGAGCTCACCCTCACCGACCTTACAGTCTAGTGGGGGAGACCATTGCTGCACTGCCACTGTGATAGGAAGCATGTGGTGCTTTACGGGTGGGAGGGACGTAATACCCCTTACCTGGCAGAGTGGACATGACAGTGGGTGGCAATGAGTAAATATTTAGTACAGTGCTTGGTACACATCTACTGTGGAAGAATTGTCTGTAGTGATGATAATAACCATTTGACTTGGGATATAAGCACAGACATAATTTCCCCTCTTTAACTGAATGTCTCTGGGCATGCTGGTAGGTTCAACAAGCCTTTATTTAGCGCCTACTTATGAGAGGCTCCACGTCAGCTGCCATGGGGGCTGCAGGTAGCATGGTGCTTTGTCCTCCTGGGCTCTGAGTCTGGTGGGGAGGAAGGTTCTCCATTCAAGTAGCTGAAATGCAAGGCTGTGGCTCTGAGAGGTTCAGCAAAGGCTTCGCCCCGGGTGAGCTCTTCTGGCTGGGAGATCGGGGCAGGCTTCCAGAGTAGGGGCCTAGTAAAGAGAATCCAGTGTCATCTTTTTGCACATGTGGCTTCCCAGAGTCCTAGAGCATGAGTGCCCAGCCCCAGGAAGTCCTGTCTTGCCAGGTGGGAGCTGCCCCCTGCCTCCTTTTGAATTGAAGCCCAACTGTGTCTCACTGAGTCCATGGGTTGGGCCAGGGAATTCCCTGGCAGCTCCGAGGTGCCCACATGTCCTCCCGTAGCTTTGGCAACCTCATGGCCTTCCCCGGGGAGCTTTCCCTGAGGTGGGGTTGCAGTCAGACCTTGCCCCTGTGTCTGGAGCCATGAGCATGGCTCTTGTACAGAACTGGATTACTCAAGTGCGGATGTCCTCGATTTTCAGAGTTGGGGTGAGCCTCAAGGGAGGCACTGCCCCCTCCTCCCCTTCTGGCCCGTCTGCTTCATGGTGCTGTGCAGCTGGCACGTGGCCATGCCTACGAACCGCCTGGTGGGTTGAGAGCTGCTCTGTAGACTCTGCCCTTTGCAAGGCATTTTTGGAATGTGAATGGGCAGTAGTTCTTGAGTCTCTTCTGGGACATCTCCAGTTCTGATTTGGTGTAGAAATGGACTCTGGTACACTTAGAGTGTTAAATGCTGCATTAGGAATGCTTTCAGCTGCAAGTAATAGGTTATACCACTCAATGTGACTGAAATAATAGGAGTCAGTACATGTAGAAAGTTTGGAGGGAATGTCCCGTGGGCCCGTGAGGTCAGTGCTTCAGATGAGCCTACCTCATGAGGTTCTTTTAGCTTTCCCCTCATGCCTGGGAAATGGTTCCCAGAGCTCCTGGCATTACCTCATTACTAGACATCTGAATTGGGAAGAAGGGAGGTTTCCTTTTATCAGGAAGGGAAATCTTTGCCTGAAGCCCTGGTGACTATCATTCATGCTCTTGCTGAAAGGGAAGCTGGGAAAACAAGCACCTGGCATTGTCCCCACTCTCTGCGTAGGAGGTGGGCTCTGCCCCAAGGGAGAGGGGGAGGGGAGCTGGCTTTTGGGTTTGCCATGGGCACTTGAATCCACAGCATCGTTTAGTCCTTTCAGCAACCTCATGAGGTAGGCAAGCTATTATCATCCTGTTCCATAGATCCAGAAGCGGAGACTCTGGGTTAAATCACCTCTCCTGGTCACACACAAGGTCTGGCCTTGGCCCTCTCTTTGTCCCCTCCATTTGCTCAGCACCCTCTACTTAGTTCCTGTTCCATGAGTATTTGTTTCAGTGAAATGAACCCATTTCTGTAACATCTTTCCTCCAAGGAATTCTGCCTGCTGTTTCGTCAGTCCACCACTCCTTGTCAGAGCTGCTGTGGGCAGCTGATATTGGTGACAGAGTTACAGCCTCAGAGGGTAGAGAGCTGCACCAGGGGCTTCAGGTCGAGATTTCCCTTCCTGATAAAAGGAAACCTCCCTTCTTCCCAGTTCAGAATTGACAGTCCCTGGCAATTTGAGGAGCTCATTAAAGCAGAGACTTTGAGCCTAAACATATAAATCATAGAGTATGAGAGCTCGAAGAAGTTGTAGGGGTCACCTGTGTGTGTGCCCGCATGTGTGTGAATGTGCATGTGTTTTGAAGGGTGTGTACAGCGTGCCTTTTACCTTTGGAAAGCTGGAGAAAGGCGAGGCCTGTTGTCTCACGCAGTCAATAGAGGGTAGAGGTGAGCACTCCATGTGGCAGCCAGTGGGGAAGTATGGTCTGACTCCCTTTTTATGTATCACTGAGGAAACCGAGAGGGGATTTGCACACGATTGTAACACCAGTAGCAGGTAAAGCAGATGGGGACGTCGCCTTCTAGTCCTTGCTCCTTCCTCTCGGTTGCAGGGCTCCTGGGCCCTCTTGTGTTCCTAATTCACCCAGGGCCTGGAAATGACCCAGCTTTAATCCAGAGACTGCCCAGGGCATTGGCCAGGTGAGTGGCTCAGAGGACCACAGCCTGGTGCTAACGAATCTGCTTATCGTGGAGATCGGCAGCTTTTTGTCACAGGGGGCACTTACCTCATGTCTGGTTCTTGTGCGGAAGGGAAAGGAGCTGGGCAAGGTCCATCTGGGAGTAAAACAGTTAAGTTGTAATGAAGAAGGTGGACATTAAATAATAACTACAAATACGGAGAATGTTCCAGAAGAGAGTGTACAAAAACAATAAAGGCCTAGCCACCACTGCTGGCATGGCATGGGTGTCTCCTAACTGCCCAGAGTGCCATGGGGTTGAGGACTCTCATCCCCTCAGAAATGAAAACGCTGGGGGGCCATACAGGGAGGACAGTGGAAGTCATAGCAGGGCGTCTGACCCAATCCCGGGGGACCACAGAGCAGTCAGCTCTTAGAGGAGCCCTAAAGGGCAAGACGGAGGGAGCTGGGTGAAGTGGAAGACGGCAGGAAATGTACCGTGGCAGAAAGAGACCTGGGTGTAAGGACTTGGTGAGCAACTCAGCAGAAAGGGGCAGAGGGAGAGAGGGGAAGGGGACGTGACCTGGGAGGCTGGATCCGGTGTGCCCTGAGCCTTTGACCCCATGGGCCCAGGAGGTGTGCTGACAAGAGGTGCAGAGCCCTGGCCTCAAACCCTCCCTGCCCTGTGTGTCATGGGCCCAGCCATGCCCCTCGTTGGGTCTCTGTCCCCTCCCCAGTCCAGCGAGAGGTGGGCAGTGAGTGTGAGGACATCGTCGTTGAAGCCCCTCCAGCGCCACAGCCCTTGCCCCCCAGGATCCCAG
>PVKY010003074.1:0-22909 GCA_004027775.1 Bradypus variegatus | reverse complement strand
TCGGAGTGGGTTTATTTGGATTTATTCTATTTGGAGTTCGCTGGGCATTTATGCTTTGTGTATTTATATTGTGTAGAAGGTTTGGGAAGTTTTCCCCAACAATTTCTTTGAACACTCTTTCTAGACCTTTACCCTTCTCTTCCCCTTCTGGGACACCAATGAGTCTTAAATTTGGACGTTTTATTTTATCTACCGTATCCCTGAGATCTTTTTCGACTTTTTCAATTTTTTTCTCCATTCTTTCTTTTGTTCTTTCATTTTCTGTTCTGTGGACCTCTAGGACACTGAGTCGTTGTTCACCTTCCTCTAATCTTGTATTATGAGTATCCAGAGTCTTTTTAATTTGGCCAACAAATTCTTTTATTTCCATAAGATCTTCTATTTTTTAATTTAATCTTGAGATTTCTTCTTTGTGCTCTTCTAGGGTCTTCTTTATGTCCCTTTTATACTGTTCCATGGTCTTCTTCATGTCTTTTATATCCTGTGCCATGTTTTCATTCCTCGATTGTGATTGTTTGATTAATTGTGCCAAGTACTGTGTCTCTTCTGATATTTTGATTTGGGTGTTTGGGATCGGGTTCTCCATATCATCTGGTTTTATCATATGTATTAAGATTTTCTGTTGTTTTTGGCCTCTTGGCATTTGCTTTTCTTGATAGAGTTCTTTCAAGTTGTAAAAAAAAAAATACCAATTTAATTTTTCAGAACTACAAGTTGGTGGCGTACACTTTCTCCAACTAACCAGCAGATGGCGTCTGTGAGTCACCTATACCCCTCAAGTCAGTTCTCCGCAACTCTGTCTCTGTGGTGTGTGGGGAAATGATTTTTGTGGGGTCCAGTTGGTGAACTCAGTTTGGGTTTATTGTTGGAGCTGTCTGCCCCAAACGTGGTGCGTGTGTCTGGGTGGTCAGGGAGGCAGGGCAGCTTTAATATTCAAACCTCCCAGGTGTTCCTGGAGATTCAAGGCTGGTGCAAGAGTCTAAGCCTTCATTTCAGTTTTGCCCCAGATTTTCTCTGTCACTGACCCACAAACCACTGGCATTGACGCAGCGTCCCCGGGTTTTCTGAGCGGGTCCCCCTTCTCAGCTGTGATCTTCCAGGACCTCTGCTGAGGGAAGGCTGTGCTACGTCACTAGTGCATGTCATCCCTCAAGGGAAGCCCCGGGCCACTGGGCCATGCAGGGGCGCTCTCTGCCTGATGCAAAGATTAGCCTATAATTCTTGACTGTTGTAAGTTCTGAATAAAAGGCAGGTAGCAGAGCTGGGCCCCACCCCTTTCCTCTTAGAGAAGATAGATGCCCTAGGGGGAAGTCATTAGCATTTCAACGGTCTCTCTCTGCCTGTGCCACACCGTTGTCTGGGTCACAGAACTGGGAACTGAAAACGGCTGAGGCTTTCTCCACTGAGTCGAAAAAGGAACAGAGCTAGTCCGAGGTGACCCTCCGGTTCTCCAAGGTCAGTCGTCTCCCAAAGTCTCTGTCTACTTGTTGGGGATTCATACTTCGTGGTGAGCAGTTCACACTCACTGATTAAAACCCCAGTTGGAGCTCAGCTGAGTTATATTTGCTTGCTGGGAGAAAGCTTCTCTCTGGGACCATGAGGCTTTGTAGTTCAGGCTGTGGGGGAGGGGTCTCCCGATTTGGATCTGCAGTTCTTACTTACAGATTTTATGCTGTGATCTCAGGCATTCCTCCCAATTCAGGTTGGTGTGTGATGAATGGACGGTCACATCTGTCCCCCTGCAGTTACTCTGGATTATTTACTACTTGTTTCTGGTTTTTTTCAGTTGTTCCAGGGGGACTACTTAGCTTCCACTCCTCTATATGCCGCCATCTTAGATCCTCTTCTGGTTTGACTTTTAATAAAATTGAAGGGAATAACTGTTACATGAGAGGGCATGCATCTTAACAGAAAAATTAACAATGTCATTCATTATGTTGTTTAGCAAGGTACTTATGAATGGCAGGACCTACAACTGTGGGTAGGCAATTCCATGCTTTTTGTTTTGTTTTGTTCTGTTTTGGGCAACATATTTGTACTTGAGAGGCTTGAAGTTACAAAAGGCAAGAGGGAAGAGTTTCTGGAACTTTACATTGTTTATCTTTGCATTATTTACATAGACCTGAGGCTTGCAGTTAAATGGGGGAGGGTTGAATCAAAGAGAAATGGGCCAAAAGAAATCAACTTAAAGATAGTGTGCCATAGTCAGACACAAAGATGAGACATCTTTCTGCTGTTAATGGTAAATCAGTAGGGCAGAAAAGGACTTGGTTTATTTTAGAGGTTGGACTAGAGCATATACAACAGCCAATTCAATGCAATAGATATTTTCTAAACATCTACTGTGTGTGCCAAGCACAGTGGGGCTAACAGAAGTGACTAAGAAAACAGTCACCTCCCTCCTCTGACCCCCACTGACTGTCCAGGGCTGATGGTTAAGTGGCCGTGCTCTAGCTGGAAGGGATAGAACAAAGGCTGAAGTCTCTGAAAGGTCTGGAGCTGCTGGTTTGATAAAAGGGATAGGTATGTCCCCATCAATACCAGAGAAAACCTTTTAAAAGCATAGGAGAGAGGTAAAAGGAATATAAAGGAGGGATATCATTCTCACTGGAGAGCTTGACAGGTGGAGAGAGGAAGGGAAAGGATTTCAGGTAGAAGAAATTCCAGTGCAAACACTTGGAAGTGAAAACATTCCCATTGATTTATTTATTGAAAAGGTGTATCTGTGCCTGTGATACACCAAGCACTGTTGTTAGGCCCTGGGTATGATGCAAAGATAAGGAAAACATAGTCTTAGCCCTCAAGAGGGTTAAGCACATAAACAGAAAACCACCTGGTGAGATGAAAAACCACAGTATGTATTAGGCAGCTATGGAAACCCAGAAGAAGTGTGACTCGTTCATCCTTGGGGGAGCAGTGGTCAGAGAAGTCTTCCTGGAAGAAGGATGGATCACTTGGACTGGGTTTTGAGGGATGTATAGGTGTTCACTTGCAGAAGGTGAATAAAATGCTCTTTCCTCCTCCTGGCACAGAAATGTAGGGAAGAGACTCCTTCAGGGCTGCTCTGAGACGCCAGGATGCTGAGATGTCAGCTTGCCCTGTTCCAGCCCCTTTCTGTCCCCCATTTCAACCCTCTTCCCTGTCTCTTCAGGGTCCCCAGAGGAGAAGGAAGCCTTCACAAAGGCCAACCACCTGAACAAGCTGGCCCAGAAGGAGGAGACAGGGGTGGCCATGCGGATCCGCATGGGCGGCGGCACAAACATGGGCAGTGACTTTGACGTCTTTGCCCACATCAACAACAACACCTCCAAGGACCGCGCCTGCCGTCTCCTGCTCTGTGCCCGCACGGTCAGCTACAATGGGATCCTGGGGCCTGAGTGCGGCACCAAGGACCTGCTCAACCTTGCCCTGGAGCCCTTCTCTGGTAAGGCTCTGTGTCCCTGGAGCGTTCATTGACCACCAGTGGATGACGCTCAGCAGAGCTCTGAGTGTTCGTGTGTATAGTTTAGCTCACAGACACCTAAATAGCACTTACTCTGGGTCAGGCCCTGTTCTAAGCACTTTGCAAATACTGACTCATTTAAATCGTAGAACAGAAGTGGGAAGTTGATTCCATTATCACCCCCATTTTCTGGATGGGGAGACCGAGGCACAGAGAGGGTAAGTAACTTTCCCAAGGCCCTGCAGGTAGGAAGAGATGGAACTGAGATTTGAACCTGTGCTCTTAGGAACTATACTATTTTGTTTCATCTTATCTTCATATGGCCCACAAGGCCTGGTGGTGGTGAGGTATAGTGGTAATAAGAGCTCAGCTGTTCAGGAGGGGCAACCAAAGCCAGAGAGGGAAAGAATTTCCCAAGGACACAGAGCAAGTGAGAGGCAGAGCTGAGAGTTAGCCTGATCATCTGACCTCACTGACTTTTCAGGACTGACAGGGTGCTTTAGCTGGAAGGGACAAAACAAGAGGAAAAGATGCTTTATCTGGCCTCAGAAAGGTCTAGACTCACTCCTCTCCTCTCCTCAAATCCTCTCGGGGGACTGGAGCCTTGCCTCACCTTTTCCAACTGTCTACATCTTTCCTGGCATCTCCTTTCTTCACCTGCCTAGCTCTGTGTATCAGTCAGCTATGGCTGCATAACAAACCACCCTAAACCCAGTGTCTTAAAACCATAAGCATTTATTATTGCTTGCACTTTTTTTTTAAATTGCTGGACAGTTCTGCTGATTTGGGTCAAATTGGCTGGTCCCAGTGGGGCCCACTCTTGTGTTTGTGGTAGGCCAGCAGGCCAGCCAGGTGCTGGCTGCTCTAGGATGTCCTTCCTCACATGTCTGGTGGTGTCTGGGGCAACTTTCCTCAACCAGGGTTCTATGAGAGAATTAAGACCAACAGAAAATGATTTGAGTGACTACTTTATCAAATCTCCCAAGAATGGTACATAGTACCATTCTATATGTGTTAGGGCTTTAGAGCTTAGTTCTCTCTAGGAATCTCAGTTGAGAAGGGCAGGGCTGCAGCTGTGAGTGTAAATGGGGTCTCCTTGGTCCCTTTCTGCCTGGCTTGGTCACTGCACCTGGTTATCTTCCTAAAAATAAACCTGAGGATCTGAGAGGGGTCATGGCCACATAATGAGGCAGCACAGCGCAAGGATTCAAACCCGAGTCTCCCACACCCCAGCACCCTGATCCAGTTTTCTTCTGTTTGGAGTCCTGCAGGCATGAGGAGGACAGAGGGTACTTAGAGTGGGAAAGGACTAGAGAGCTGGAAAGTAAGACACTGGCCAACTTCTGAGGGACAACATTGGCCCTGGGGCCTTGGAGAGGAGGGTCCTGCTCGCTGTGGGACCTGGGAAATGGCTGCCTCCCTGAGCCTCAGTGTCCCCATCAGGCACGTGGGGATCATGAGCCAACAGCATGGGATTGGCCGGAGGGTACGAGTTTGTGCACACAGCAGGTGCTCAACACACAGAGCCAGTATGGTTATACCCAGAAGGAGGGAGGAGCCCAGGGCAGGTGCACTCTGTGTTTAAGGTGTCATGCCTGTCCAACCAGTAATATTTCCACTCCTTTTTCACCTGCACCTCGACCCGTGGCCCCCAGGGTCTGTTTCAGGGGGCCCAGCCTTCGAGTTACTCAGAAAGCCCGTCACTGGTGTTGACAGTTGCCACCTCCGGTTTTTCAATCGTGGGCCCACTGTGGCCACTCCTGGTACTGCATCCCAGTGCAGAGCCACCATCGGAACCCAGGCAGAGCCCCTAGCAGGGCCAAGCTCTCAAAAGGTAGAGCCTCGGGGCACCAGGGATGGGACCCAACGCTTGCACTGTTGTAAGCACGTGTTCTGCAGCTAGCCAAGACCTGGCTTTGACTCTTGCCTCCACTGTGTCCTTGGGCAAGGTGAGCATGTGCTGGGGACTCAAAGAATTCTTGTCTATGAAATGGGACAATAGCCATGCCCTCCTGACCACTGTGAGGACTGAAGGAGAGGATGTGTGTAAAGGGCTCTGGACAGGGTGTGGTGCCCAGCAGGGACTCGGGAGAAAGCTGGGGTGCCATAGGGCCTGTGGCTCCTCTCAGAGCTGATGCACAAAGATGCAAGGGAGGCTGGAAGCCCTGTGGGCCTTTCCTGAGTGCCGACTGTGCCAGACAGGGGTGTCAGCAGTAGGGCTGGGGGGTCCCGAGTCTCTGCCAACCTTGATGGCGTGGAAAGGACCCATCTCTGGCCTCTGCATCCAGGACCCAGAGTCAGAAGCAGGGCCCATCCCTACAGATGATGGGTGGCCAGTTGCCCGCACTCTAGATCCTGCAGCTCCCCCAACTGGCGTGGGCTCCTGGGTATTTCTCTTCTCAGTTCTGGGCCTCAGGTCCCCTATCTGTGCAATGGCTGGTGCATCTTCCCAGGCCCTTCCAGCCCGTTTGTCTGAACACACACTTATCAGCTCTTTCTCATGCTCAGAACCGCCCTGAGCGGAGGAGGCCTCTCTCCTGGAATGTGTGGCATGGGGTGAACGCCAGGCCTGGGCCAGAGGCAAGGCTGGAGTAACTTCCTCCCAGGCCTCCCGGATACCCTCAGGGTGCCTGACGCATTGTTCTGCCGGCTTCAGCCAAGTCTCTCTGCTGTTGTCATCATCCTGGGGGGGTGGGAAATTCACACAGAGCGGGTGTCTCCTGCTGCAGACCCCCACCAGGGCACAGCCTGCAGGGGAGGGTGGGAGGGCAGAGACCGAGGTGCTGCCCACAGGCTGGAAAGTGGGGATCATCTGAGATACCTTGTTAGGGCCTCCAATTCCAAGCTCAACTTGAGATAGATCCTTTCACCCCATAAGACCCCGCACCTTGGCTGAGCTGCTTGCTATTCTTTGATGATACCATCTGGGGGATTTCCATAGGAGAAAGGAAGCCAGGGCAGCTGAACCGGATCCAGTTGCCCCCACCTCTTCGTCTTGGCTCT
Organism: Bradypus variegatus; assembly: GCA_004027775.1. Taxonomy (NCBI): domain Eukaryota; kingdom Metazoa; phylum Chordata; class Mammalia; order Pilosa; family Bradypodidae; genus Bradypus; species Bradypus variegatus. The sequence goes on along the minus strand of PVKY010003074.1, from coordinate 16,464 downwards.
GCTGTTTCTCTCCCTTCCCCTCGGCTCCCACGTTCATTCTCTCTCTTCTCACACACCTCTCCAGGGGGACCACTGGGAATGCAGCCCCCATGGCCTGGGTGACCACCCCCAGGGCATCTTCTAGAACATGGCAAATTGTCCAAGGGATGTTTGAGACTGACTGCATGCATTTCCTTATCCCGACACCTAGCCCAAGGCCAAGGCCAAGGCCACTGTCCCTGGCCTTGGACAGCAGCTCTCAAAGGCCCAGCCCTGCCCTGACCTCAGCCTCCTGGAAAAATCAACAGTTGGGCCATATCCTCAAAGTTCGGGAGAACAATATTTTCTTTTATTCCTGTGGAGCTGGTCAGAGTTTCCATGCTGTTCCATCAGATCTTGACCCACTGATTATCACTCTTTTTGGTCCCTTTTGGCAGAACATTTGGTTTTCTTCTCCCCTCTGGTTATCTTATCAGAGGCTGCAGCAGGTCTGCTCTGGGAATGAAAGGCTAAAGGGCTGGCTCAGCTAGTGCCATATTTTCCAAGGAGTGGGATGGTGACCACCGGTGAGCACAGCCGATGCCCACATCTTGCCTTCACCCAGTGGGCAGGACCCTCTTCTCAGTTCTTCAGTCCTCACATGACCTGGAGGAGTCTCAGCCAATCGGTCTTAAACATCTTAACCCTCGCTAATCCCTTTTTACAGCAAGTCCAGGCCTCAAGCTCAGGGCCCTTGGCAGACAATAGTGTTTACGAAGAATTGTGTAACATGACTTTGTTTGTATTTAATTTACCATTATGGTAAATGAGACTGGTTTGCTGCAAATAACAATGAAAAGTTTTCCTAAGCAAAAATAGCTAAAACATAATGTGAGTCGATTTAAAGAAAAACAATAAGCAATTAATGATATAAACAGGTATGCGAAAAATCTTGAGTGGCTGGAGTTTGGGAAACCCCAGTCCAGGCAAGGAGCAGAAATGAGGCACTTCCCTCACCATGCTGACTCCTGCCTTGGGGGAAGGGGAGACGATGAGAGGTTGCTGAGCACCAGGGAGTCCCAAGACCATCCCTCCAGTGCTCCCATTTGACAGGGGAGGCCCAAGGACTGGAAGAGACTGGCCCAAGGTTCTGTGCGAGTGAGTGGACAAGCAGGACCTGGGCTCCAGCCTGTGGACTCTCAGTCCAGTGCTCTTTTTACTACTTCTTCCTGCCTCCTATGAGCAGACCCTGTACATTGGGCCTTAGTGTTCTTGTCAGAAAAATGAGGTTAAAACCCTTGCTTCATTTCTCTGTGGAGGGAACGGTGGGTCCTGCAGCTGCTTTCTCATCCCCTCATCACTGCTCTACTCTGAAATGACCTTGGGTCTTAGCTCTGCCCAACAAGCACCAGATGTCCTGGGGATCAAAGAGAGAACAGAGAGGGCAAGGCATCTGCCCAGGCTCACCCAGCCAAGCAGGGTCTCTTGACCATTACTGGCAGAGGTGTTCCTTCATCTGTAAAATGGGCACCATCCCACCAGCTCAGGGCGGATGAGCTCAAGTCCACAAGTGTGGATTATGCCATTCGACTCTAGACCTGGATTATACCAGCTGCCAACTGGGGCCATATTGTTTCCCCTTCCCAAGCCTCATCTGTCAACTGGGGAATAATGACAGTACAGTCCTCTTAGGGTGGTCGTGGAGGTGAAGCGGGGGAACGTTGTGGAAAGCACAGGGCCTGGCACAGCGGCCAGTGCCAGCTGATTCTTGCCACGGTACAGCAGCAGCTGGCGCACACCGAGCGCCGAGTGTGTGCCTCCCCTCAGCCCTGGGAGTGCCCTGACTATACAGGCACGGAAACAGAGCCTGAGAGGTGGGCGGACTTGGCAAGGGCCAGAGGCAGGATTAGAACCCAGGCTCACAGGAGCTCGAGCACTCCCCTTCTCGCCTCCTCCTCCGACCCCCTTCAGCCAGGGCAGGTGGGGGAAGGTCTGGGACCTGTCCAGGCAGTCACTGCCCTGTGACCTCAGCACATTCCTTCCCCTCTCTGTGCCTGGTGGAGTTTGGAGGGGAGAGGCAGGGGGGTGGTGGCCGTTGACGAGCGCCCTCTCCACTCTCCTCCCTGCAGAGAAGAGCATTCCTCTTCGCATCCTCTATAACAAGTACTGTGACTGCCTGACGGAGTCCAACCTCATCAAGGTGCGGGGCCTCCTCATCGAGCCAGCCGCCGACAACTACCTGCTGGCCGAGAGGGACATCTATCTGGAGAATCCAGAAATCAAGATCCGAGTAAGGGATGGCTGGGCAGGATGTGGGGCGGGAACAGGGTCCTAGGCAGCCCACCACACATACACACCTGCCTCCACGCATCCTCAAAACCATTGGAGCCTCAGGGGTCCCCAAACCCTCATCAAAGTAAAGCATCATGAAGCTGCAAGAACTGGGGACTGGGAATCTCTAGAAATGAATCCTAGGATCCCAGGTCAGTGAAAGCATGCACCTTAAAATGCTAAACTCCTAAGGTTGGATCTCCAGGCCCTGGTGGCCGTAGTGAGGTGCAGACGGGGGCAGGAGGGTTTAAGGCACAGGCTCTGGAGTCAGACTGCCTGGGTTTCTGCTTGGGTGGCCCTGGACACCTTGCTTTGCCTTTCTGTGCCTCAGTTTATTCATCTGTAAGATGGGGTTAATCCTAGCATCTAGGGGTGTTATAAGGATTAAATGTGTGTCCACAGAAAGCACTTAGAACCATACTAGGCACCATTACTAGGGTTCAATAAAAGCTATCATTACCACCACCATCATTGCATGCCCAGAACCCTGAATGCAGCAGTTACAAATGAATGGTAAACAGCAGAAGGGAAAGCAGTGAGCACTGATTGAGTGCCTACTGTGTGCCAAGAAGCACTGCTTGTAGCTTGCACACATTAGTTCAGTTAATCTTCATGAGAACCCTGTGGTCAGGCATTTGTATCCCATAGAAAATAACCAAAGCTCAGAGAGGGCAGTCACTCCCCCAGGGTCATACAGCAAGGAAGGGGAAGAGGTCAGCCTGGCTCCAAAGCCCGTGATCTTTCCATTCCAGACTGGAGAACAAGGGGGGCGCCTTGTACATCCCCTGGGTCATGTGGAGTCTCACTGCAGCTCCATGAGGGAACCCAGGGCAGGTGTTACCATCGTCTGCACTGGCCCAGAGTGCTGGTAGCAGAGCAGGGCTCTGTTCAGTAAGTGTTAGGCCAAACTGCAGCAAATCCAGAGCTGGCCAGGCTGGGCCCTGGCTGCCTTGAGGGCCTCTGGTTCCTCCCCATCGCTGCTGCCCCTGGCATCTGCCCTGCTCTCTCTTCCAGATCCTGGGAGAGCCCAAGCAGAACCGCAAGCTGGTGGCCGAGGTGTCCCTGCAGAACCCGCTCACCGTGCCCCTGTTGGGCTGTGCCTTCACCGTGGAGGGGGCTGGCCTGACCAAGGAGCAGAAGACTGTGGAGATGTAAGTGCTCGTCCCTCCGGCTTTGGGGGCTAGTGGAGGAGGGCAAGGCTAACGGGGGGAGGGGCTGCCCCCAGGCACCTACCCCTGACCCACGACCTCCTCCTCTTCATCTCCCAGAGACACCCGCATACCTGCATACAGTATCCCAGTCTGCTCTCAGACACCCATGGTGCACAGTTCCCACCCTCACATCCCTACTCATCACCGGCATTCCAGGCACAGGTCTTCACAAACCCAACTATTCAATTATTAAACTCCCTCCTCTGGACCCACGGGGGCCACTGCATAAGCACAGCTCTCTGCACTCCGAATGCCAGCCCGCGTGCAGGTGCACCCGTGTGCACACGTGGGTGTGTCCTCATAGGCAGGGGTTTGAATGCCCACGCAGGAGCATACACACTTCTCAATTTTTTACTTTTATTGCCGTGTAAATTACATACAGCAGAGAGTGCAAATCATGTATCCACAGCTCCACACATTTTCCAAATGTGGCCGCCTGAGCAGACCTACAGCTACCCCCAAACACCACCATCGACTTGCACGCACACAGGGCAGCCCCACAGCAGAGGGCCCCTTAACGGAGGGCAGATTGTCCAGGCCACACAGAGGGTGGTCAACAGGGCCCATCTATTTATTCATTTACTTATTTGATTTTTTCACCATGCTGTATAGCATTATTATTGTTAATGCAATTTTATTGTTATATTCACACACCATACAGACCATCCAAAGTACAGATCAATGGCTCATCGCATGGCTGGGTGCTCATCACCACCCATTTATTTTTTCCTATGGCTCTGCACTCACAGAGCCTCCATGCTGAGCTCTTGGTATTGGCACATCATCTAAGCCTGAGCCTGTCGTTGGGAGGCCAGGCCTGGGACCCCCCTCCTCACCCTCCTCATCTCTCGCCACAGCCCAGACCCCGTGGAGGCCGGGGAGGAGGTCAAGGTGAGGGTGGACCTGCTGCCGCTCCACGTGGGCCGCCACAAGCTGGTGGTGAACTTCGGGTGCGACAAGCTGAAGGCAGTCAAGGGCTACCGGAACGTCATCATCGGCCCCCCCTAAGGGGCTCCCGTGCCCAACCCCACTGCAGCCTGCTGAGAGCTCCCCAACTGGACCCCAACCTTGATCCCAAGCTAATGAGCAAATGATGCCCCGTTTTGAGCTCCAGACCCCAGGGCAAGGGTGGGCTGCCTGTGGGGACCCTTTGGAATGGAATGTGCTTCTGGCCCATCTTGTTCCCCTGAGCCTGGTTTCCCACCCGTCCTTAGCCATGAGGAATGTTCTTTGCAGCCCCAGTGAGAGCCCCCACCTGGGCTGGCTCCGGGTATGGAGCGGGAGGAGGGCAGCAGAATCACATCTCCCTATCCAGCCCAGAGGCCGTTTGGAAAGCCATTGAGCACCCACCATCTTGTTTGATCTACTCCACAGCCCCCCCCGGAGGTGGCAAAAAAAAGGACAGAGTACCCATTGGCTGGATCAACTCAACTCTGAGTGGGTCCTGTATCTGCCTGCCCCAACCATGCCCAGGAAGAGCCAGATGGGAATGGGGAGGGGGTCCAGCTCCCCTCCCCATCCCAGCAGCCTTGGTCCTACAGGCCCCACCCACCCCACCATTGTGAAGTGCTTACCCTGGGCCAGGCCCCTCCTAGCTTGCTGGTGCTCACCCAGCCACAGGCTCATTTAATTGCTGTGGGAAACTGCAGAGTAGGAGCTGCTTTCTCGACAGAAACTGAGGCTGGGAGAGGTGAGGCGGCCCCACTCTCCACCAGCAGGGCTCCTGGTTATTCGACAGGCTGGTAAGGCTGGAGCCCAGGCCTTCTGACTCTGAGTCTAGTGCTCAGTTCATGACTCCAGCCCTGACTTGAAGACAGAGAGGTTGTTTGGGACCTGATCAAAAAGGCCCCAGTCGCAACAGGAGTAGAGAGGTGGTTGGAGGGGCTGGAGGTCAGCGTCCTGGGTTCCAGCCTCAAGTCAGGCCATAAGAGTCTGAGCTAGACTTCCCATCTCGGGGCCTCCCTTTCCTCATTGGTCAGAGGAGTGAGTGAACTAGCTCATTTTCAAGACCTTCTTAGCTCCATACTTCCAATACCTTCACATTACCCAGCCTTGCGAATAACCACCAGCCTGCTCCCTGGCTCCACAGAGCCTTAGATAACAGGCCCAGGATGCTTCTGAGAGCAAACCATGACCATGACCACCATCCTGCCCCCAGCCCTGTACTGGTTCCCCACTTGTGAAGACACCTTCCTTCAGATCCTAGTTCTGGGGGAGAAGAGCCCTGGATGCCCCTCCTACCCATGAGCCTTCCCACCACAGTGCCTAGACTTCACACCCAGAGCCTTAGCTGCCTCTGCTGGTCACTAACCAACAAGGTTGGTGCCTTAGCTGCTCCCTCTTGGGTAAGCCTGGGGAGCCCATGAGTTATCATCTCTGCTTTCATCCCCAGTTGACTGAGCCTCCCTCAGGCTGGAAGGGGAGGGAGAATTCACAGCCTCCAGGGCCCCCAAAATTCCTGAGAGGGACTTAGGGGGAAAGTCACGCTAATGCACTTAGAACTTTCTGCTTTGCATAGGGAAGAATCACAAATGAGCTAACGTGTATATGTTCTATATAAATACAGCTGTACTTCTTTACGGCTTTATAAAAGCTTTTGGGTACCAAGCAGTTAGTAGTTGTGCTTTTGAACCACAAGGAGGGAGCACTGAAATAAAGAGAGTTTATTTTTCACATTCAAACATGGTCTGGTCTAGTTCTCCAGGCACTTTTGAGGAGGGTGGGTGGGTGAGCTCCTTATATATGGATCAGTCACTTCCTGCTTAGGAGCCTTTCCTGAGCCCCAGCCCTACCCCAAGTTTAAACTTACCCTTGCATTCAAGGCCCTAATGGTCTGTCTCCATCTCCAGCCCTGTATTAGTCAGGGTTCTCTAGGGAAACAGGACCAACAGGAAATAGCTGTAAATATCATGAGATTTTTACAAGAATTGTCTCATGCAATTGTGGGAATAGGCAAAGTTCAAACTCCATAGGGTAGGCTGCAAGCTGGGAACTCTGATGAAGGTCCTTAAAGAATTCCCCAGGAGAAGGTGGCTGGCTAAGGAGAAATGGAAATTCTCCCTTCTGACTGCTGAAATCATCACTTCTCCTTTTAAGGCCTTCAACTGATTGGATGAGATTTCTGTCATAATTGAAGGCAGTCTCCTTGGTTGATTGTAGATATAATCAGCCATAGATGCAATCAACTCACTGATGATTTAAGTCCACAAAATATCCTCATGAGTAATGATGAGGCCAGTGCTTGCTTGACCAAACAACTAGACACCATTGTCTGGCCAAGCTGACACAGGGACTTAGCCATCACAGGCCCCTTCCACAAACAAACCATATTTGGGCCACACTGAAAACTTCCTGTGTCCCCCAAACACTGTGTGCAATAGTCTACCTCTTAGACTTTGCATGTGCAGTTCCCTGAGCCTGGAGTGCCCTTCCTCTTCCTTATCTGTCTTGCAAACTCCTACTCATCCTACAATGCTTAACATCAAAGTCACTTCTTCTCTGCAGCCTTCCCTGATCTCAGGGCCCCAGAGACCCTATTACATGGATCAACCTGAGTATTTATCACAGTGAATTTTAGTTCCAGGTTGGCATATCTGACTCCTTCCCATCTTACCAGAAGGCATCTCATATAGCTAATAAATGCTGAAGTGGTAAATTAATGTGTTCCAGCCCAGGTCCCATAAGACCAACTGTCCAACAGAAATATAATGCAAGCCACAAATGCAAGCCTCATATGTAATTTAAAATTTTCTAGTGGCCACATTTAAAAAAAACAAAGGGAAACAGATGACATTAGTTTTACTAGTTTTTTAAACTAACATATCCAAAATATCATTTCAACGTGTAATCAATATAAAAATTATTAATGAGATATTTTACACTCTTATTTTCAGACTAAGCCTTTTAAATCCACTATATTGTTTACATTCGGAGCATAAGTCAGTTTGCAGTAGCCACACTCCATGTGCTCAGTATTGGGCAGTTCCTTAAGCCCCAGGCCTTGAACATTCATCTCATTCCACACTGATGTGGTACTAATAATATTTGTTGAATGAACAGACAATAAGAGACAGTCTCTGCCCTCGGAGAACTCATGTTGAAACACATGACATGCACATAAAAATAAATCAAAATAACACATCACTTTAGCTGGGTGCTGAATCCTTCTGTTCTATGAACACTGTACACCAGTTTTGGCCTTTGGAGCCTTGAACATTGTATCAATTAGTGGCAAGCTGGAAAACAGAAACCACTCAGCTATTTCAGGTGGAGAAGGACAAGTCAGCACTCAGCACCTCGCTGCGGGAGGGGCGGCCACTGCAGTCGCTGGAACCAAAGAAGCTGCTGGAAACTACAAAGTCTGCACGAGTCTTCATGGCCAGAGCCAGATGGGGCTGGCGGCTCCCATCGCCCTGCCTTCTCTACGTCCCACTGGCAGACGCTAACTGAAACGAGCTGTCAGGAGCTCTGGGAAATGTCACCTTCAGGCTTTCAGCCTCCTAAAAACAGATGGCGACACAAGGGTGGGGATGGAGCTGAGCGGCTGAACACCTAGAACACCTTTACCAAAATCTCTGCTTAGGGAACTCTTTCCCAATCTTCAAAACCCTGCTCCAAGGAGGCCTCTCTGTGAAGCCTTCCTGGACTGCAGCCAGGCGCTTCAATCTCTGCTTCCCCTCAGCATATCATTGAGTCTTCTTTACAGCACTCAGCAGCCTGGGTTAGAAACAGCTCTTTGTGTGCCTGCCCCAGGTTCCAGAGCACCCCCAGGGTGGGGTCAGGACACATCCTCAGCAAGGGGGATGCTGAGCCAGGCTCATGACTGCCCTCTCTGGCTCCCAGACCCGACTGCCACACCCCCAAAAAAGTGGAGGTTGGGCTGCCCCCGCCAGGGTGCCAGGGCTTGGCAGACACAAGAGCCTCTCCGGCCCAGATGCCAAGTCTGCCCTACTCGTGGGGACCCATTGGCCAGGAACACCAGGAAGGAGAAAGGATGCTGACCCTTCTTGTCACCTAGGCCCATTTTACAGACAAGACAATGATCCTGAGGTCTTGCTCTCCAGACCAGACATGAGGATGAGGATTGCAGGCTGGGCCCCTGCAGTATAGTGCCAGGCACTGCTCCAGGGCAGGTTACTGTCCTGGGCCCCCATTCAAGCTCAGCTCATAGCTCTGGTGTCAGGGGCCTGGGATCTGGAGTCAGACAGGCCCAAGTCAAAACTTGGCTCTACCACGGATTTGTTGTGTGGCTCCAGGCAAGTTCTCAACCCCTCTGTGCCTCCACTTCCTTATCTGTTGAATGGAGATAACATGATATGGTGTCTACTTCCATGGCTGATGTGCAGGTTCAATAAAATGATTACACATGAGGTACTTAGCTAGCTCCTGAAACATAGTAATAATAGTAATAGTCAATTTTTACTATATGTCAAGAACCTTTACATGCACTGAGTTATTTGTTTCTTAAGCAATCCTGTCATGTTGTTCTCCCATTTTATAGATGAGGAAACTGAGGGACAAATAGGTAAAGCTATGTGCCCAAAAGTCACACAGCTGGTAAGTTGCAGAACTGGGACTGAACCCAGGCAGCCTGGCCTGCCCCAGCCCAGAGCAGGCCCCAATTTCTGGCCTGCGCCTCCGCCCATCCACCACCCTGCTCCAGGGCTCGTGGGGCAGAGGTCTTCACACAAGCCCCAGCAGCCCTCGGGGGGTGGGAGTCTGGTCAGGCGCATCCTCCCACCCCTAAAATCCCCTCTTGTCCAGCTGCTCTTGTTCACGTAGGATGCCCGCCAGCTCACCCCTCAGCCTCAAGCCCAGCCCAGGATAGCAGAACTGTTGGTGGAGGCCGTGGGTGAAGGGCCGAGTCGGGGCTCCCAGCGGCACGTTCAGCAGCCGGGCCTGGGTCACACACACTCTCCCGCAGGGAGGACACCGGGGGGTAGTGAAGCTGTGTTCTCTTTCAAGAGGCCAAGCCCAAAGGGACCATCAGAAGATGAAGGGATGGGAAACTGATGGTTTATTCCCACAATGGGCCACTATACAGGCTGGAGAACGAAAGCCCTGCCACGGCACACACCAGCGCAGATGACTCTCATAGAGCTAATGTAGAGTAGATGCAGCAGACACAAAAGACTACGTACCACACGTATTTCTGTTCATAGAAAGTTCATGCACAGGCAGGACTAATCTGCAGTGCTAGCTAGCAGTTGAGACTGTGTTTCCCCCGGTGGGGGAGAGACCAGAAGGGAGCCGGGAGGGGCTTTGGGGGCCGAAGACTCTTTTGCTTTTCTTCATCTGGACGCTGGTAAACAAGTATGTACAGTTTGTGAGAATTTATCAAGTGATGTACATACAATTATGCACTTTTTGTAAGTATGACACACTTTGATAAAAAGTTAAGAAAATACCTTACTCGAAGGTTCTAAACTAGAGTCCAAAGGGGGCTGGGGGGAAGGGACTCAGCATTGACTGGGCACTGTTCTGTCCTGGGTGCTGGGTGGGACCCTCTGCAGGAGCAGAGGGGGTTGAGGGCAGGCTCTGAGCTGGGTGCCGCGGGGACTTAGCTCCAAGAGCAGCTGTGAGATCTGCTGAGTTCTGGTTCCCTCCATTTCACCCTCTGGAAGACGGGGATACCAGGAGGGTGTACCTCTGGGGGTACCATGGGGCTCAAATGAGATGCTCCCTATGCAAACACCAGACTGCAAGGGCAGGGATTTTGTCTGTTTTATTTGCTGTGGCAGCACAAGGCATGCTTGCTGTTTGTCATCAATGACTATGTTGAGTGAACGAGTGTAAAGCCACGTGTTTATGATCTCAACTAATCCTCATCTATCACCCCCAACCCCAGATAGAGAATTATAGATGTAAAACGGCTCCTCAAGGTCACCCAGAGAGTTGATGGCAGAGCAGGGGTTAGAATCCACTTGGCTCTCCCAAGGCACCCCACGGAAGGGCCTGGGAGGTGGAGGGGAGAACGTGTTCCCCAGACCCTGGACACCAGGGGTAGCAGCATCTCTCTGTCAGTGACCCCAAGGTCTGAGAAAGTCAGAGACGGGAGACTGGGCTCATAAACATAGAGTTTCCACCTGACCCAGCAATTCACAAGAGAAATGAAAACATGCATCCACAGAAAAATTTGTATACAAATGTTCACAGCAGCATTATATATAATAGCCAAAAAGTGGAAACAACATAAATGTCCATCAACTGATGAACGAATGGATAAACAAAAAGTGGTCTATCCATACAATGGAATATTATTCAGCCATAAAAGAATAAAGTACTGATACATGCTACCACCACATGTATGAACCTTGAAAACACATGTGAAGTGAAAGAAGGTAGCCATGAAGAACCACATTCTGTACGATTCCATTAACATCACAAGTCCAGAATAGGTAAATCCATAGAGACAGAAGATTAGTGGTTGCCTGGCAGGGAGAAGGGGGTGGGAGGATGGGGAGTGATGACTAAGGGGTACGAAGTTTCTTTTTGGGGTAATAAAAATGTTCTAAAATTGGTTGTAGTGATGGATGCACAACTCTGTGAATAACTAAAAGCCATTGAATTGTATACTTTAAAAGAGTAAATTGTACAGCATTGAATTATATCTCAATAAAGCTGTTAAAAAAAAAAAAAACAAGCAGGGAAGGAAAAAAGGCTGGGCCTGTTAGGGGTTCTCAGACTTGATTCTGATTTGCGAGATCAGCCCAGATATGCTGGGTGACCTTGGGTAAATCTCTTACCTTCTCTGGGCCCTATTTGCCCCTGCTGTAAAATGGAGAGAAGAGAGTTGATGTAGAAGGACTCTGAGTCAGGCATGTGGTCACACTTTTCACAACAGTTGTCCCCGGTCCCATCTGTAACTTTCCCACCCTATGCAGCCAAGGGGTCAGCTGAGGGAAAGCAAACCCCTAGTCGCCACTGAGATCTATGCAGTTGTCTTTGGCTTGCCAAAATTCGGCCACATTTCATCAAGTCCTTTAGAAATGACAGAAGAGAGGCTGCATATCAAGAAGGAAACCAGGAAATTCTAGTTCCCTTCCAAACCCTTACTCAGTTCCCAAATGCACATCTCCAACATCCTGGAGCCATCAGTCAGAAAAACTGGCCCATCAAAACAGGGATCTGCCTTCACTTGGTAAGTTAACCCCATTTACAGATGGGGAAACTGAGGCATAGGTGGGTCAGGCATGCCCATGTCCACAGAGCCAAGGAACAGCCTAAGTGCCCACCATGATACTCACTGGAAGGGATGAGAGAGGCCCTTTGCCCTGGGTCCAAGGCTGAGGCTGCCTCACCCTGGGAGTCCTGGGCCCGTGCCCCAGTTCTCACTGCTCTCTCGCTGTGTGAAGAAGCCACTCGCTCTCTCCAGGCCTCCGTCCTCTTCTGTCACATCAGAGCTCCCAATTGCTGCCCTGTAACCGAACCTAGGTATGAGATTATGGAAGGGGACAAGTGTTATAAACTGCCGTGGACATGGAAGCTAAAGGGAACTCTGGTCATAAGTCAGAAAAGAGAGATCAGCGTGGGTGGCTGGTGCTCATTTATTTATCCCTGGCCTGCTGTGGGGAAAGCAGGGAGGAGTGGGGGAATCAGCTGCTGTCTCCAGGTGGGAGGTGGGCTGGCCTGGACTAGTGTGTGGGCCGTGGCTTGGAGAGCCATGGATGGAACAGAGATACAGAGAGGAGATTCAACAACATGTTTTTATCCCCTGCTGTGTGCCAGCCGCTGAATGTGACAGTCACAACAGCAGGCCTGTCCTAGAGGGTCCAAGCAGATCGCCAGTGTGAAGTGAGATGTGCCAGGAAGGAGAAGACGAAGGCTCAGAATGGGGCCACTGTAACAATCAGAAGAGCCAGGGAGCCAAGCCCCTTTCAAGTGCACTCTAGGCATTAACTTACTGAATCCTCACAACATCCCTCTGAGGAAGGAGCTAGCATTACCATCCCCACTCTACAGACGAGGAAACTGAGGCATGGAGACGTTCCACAAGTCCAAGATCATACAGCTGGAAAGCGGTAGAGCCAGGGTGCCCTCCAGGAAGGTTGGGTCCACAGTAATTTGCTCCTAACCTCCTGCTCTGTTATCATCTGTCACATGACAGGGACGTACAAAGAGAGACGGTTCTCCTTAGACAAGGAGGTCAGTTGAAACAGAGACCCCAAGGAGGAGAAACAGCCCAGGACAGAAGAGTTTGTGAGCTGGGGCTGGAGAGGTGGGCAGGAGCCAGAAGCCGGTGAGGGCCAAGCAGAGGCAATTTCCCATTGAAGCTGATGAAGCTCAAGCTTCCAGGACGCTCAAAAATTGCGTGGGGCTCTACACACCGGGAACCCCAGGGAGCTGTCAACAGTTCTAGGCAGGGAGCGGAGCCAGGCTGCCAGCAGGAAGCATTTCAATGCATTTCTGGGAAATAGCTTCAAAAGCTCTCAGAAGAAAGGAAACGGAAGTTTGAAAAGTCTTCAGCAATCTGTTGTGATTTCTTTTCAAATTCTTAATAAATATTTACTGTAGTGCCCAATTTTATATTCATAATTTTATTTTAGATTTCTCTTCTTTAATAGGGTCCCTGAAAATGCAAACTAAAACCACAATGTGATAACTTAGCACACTCACCAGAATGGCAAAAATGAAAAAGCCAAACAAGGTACCAAGTTTGAAGATGTGGAAAAACCAGGACTTTCATAAACGACTGCGTGCGTGCGTGTGTGTGTGGATTGGCATGACCACTTTGGAAAACTGCTTGCAGAATCTTCTAAAGCTGAACACTGACCTATGCCTACGATCCCACATTTTCCCTCCTGGATGTATCCCCAACAGAAACACATCCATATGCCCCCCGATGATATGTACAAAATGCTCATAGCAGCTTTTTCCACAATACCCCCAAAGTGGAAAGAACCCAAACAAGTAAAATGGATATATAAACTGTGGTATATTCATTCAATGGAGTACTATAGGAATAAGTAAGAACAAACTACAGCTACATGCAACAATTTAGCTGAATCTCACAGGCACGTTAAGTGCAAGAAGCCACAGACCACAGAGTACATACTGAAGGATTTTGTTCACGTGAAGTCCCAAACCAGGCAAGGTTAACTTTGGGGGGTGGGGGTGGGTAACAACTAGAAAGGGGCACCAGAGGTCTTCTGAGTTGAGTGCTGGTTTACACGGGCATGTTCACTTTGGGAAAATTCACCAAGCTGTAGACTTACGATTTGTGCCTTCCCTGTAGGCAGGCTATACTCGAAAATCCCTCAATGTAAAGCCTCAGGCCCTTCAAAAACTTCCCCAGCCCCTGGAAGCTAGAATAGAATAGGGGTAACCAGTGAGGGAGGGCAGGGAGTGGAGGGGGTTCTGGTCTCGAGCTCCAGTTGCCCCCTGCCCGGCCAGCCTACAGCCCAGTGGGGCACCCTGACTCCAGGCTCTGCTTCCCCTGGCACCAACTTTCTCTGGCCAGCCACCCCTCATTCCTTCCCAGGCCTTGCACTCCTGCTCACGGAAACGCCACGGGGCCAGCCCATCCCCAATCACTTCCAGCATGATTCTGGTTTTCCTTTTTTCCTCTTTCCTGTTTTCTTGACTGACTCAAGCCTCTGTGGATGTCTCCTTGACAATGTCTCATTGACACCCCTGGTGGCCCTGGTGAAATGGGTGGTGCTAACCCATTTTAAAGAAGAGAAAACTGAGGCTTGAAGAGGTCAAGTGACAAGATAGGCCACCCAAAAAGGGACGGAACTGGATTTGAAGAATCTCAACGACAACAACTGCCACACAGTAGCAGTGTGAATTTGTGTTAAGCGCTGCACGTGCACTCCCTCCTTCAGTCCTCACAGTGACCCGCGGAGGAAGCTGCGGCTTTCATCAGCCCTTTGTGAAAAAGCCCTTACTGAAGTATCAAACATATGTGCAGAAAAGTGCAATGATCATACAGCCTGGTGAGTTTTCACAAGCTGAACACATCCATGGGACCAATGCCCAGTTTAAAAAATAAAACGTAGGGAGACCAGCGCGGATCCTTCGGCTGGCGGGAACGCGGGCTGGAGCTATCAAGACATTGATTTTAGGAGATGCAGCTGCAACCGCAGCGCCCCCGCCACCTCCCCTCCCTGCCCCGCCGCCCCCGCCGGAGCAGCCTCGTGCACTTAGGAGCAGGAAGGAGACGGGCGCCCGGCAGCCTGTGGGGCCCTCGCGGCGGAGTGAGTGGAGCAGGCGGCAGACGCCCAGGGATGCCGAGGCTTCAGGTGGGGCCTGCCGGGCTTCCAGGCCACCGCCACCAGGCCAGCACCGCCTGCGCCGCTGGAGCCCCGCGGAGGAGCCGCCGCCGCCGCCTGCACCGGGACCTGAGCCTGTGGCGCCGGAGGTGAGTGGGCGCTCGCCACCCGAGCGCCCCCGAAGCTTTCGGGTGGTCGCCGCCAGCACCAGGCCCGCACCGTCTGCGCCGCTGGAGCCCCGCGGAGGAGCTGCCGCCGCCACCTGCACCAGGACCTGAGCCCGTGGTGCCAGAGGTGAGTGGGCGCTCGCTGCCCCAGCGCCCCCGAGGCTTTCGGGTGGTCGCCACCGCCACCAGGCCCACACCACCTGCGCCACTGGAGCCCCGCGGAGGAGCCGCCGCCGCTGCAGCTGCCGGGGACGGAGCCCAGAGCAGCTGGCAACTATCCAAGAACTATATGAAACAGAGTTTTCGGGGTGTCCAGTAACCAGTCACACATCAGATGCAAGTTTGGAATTGGAGGAAAAGCCGAGATCGCAGCGAACATTGAAAACTCCATACACTCCCAATGAGACCCGGGCCTCACTAGACTGGGAAAATCTGACTAGGTTCGACCATATCTGAGGAGACCCATTCACAAAAAGGCTACACAGAGCAGAGCAAGAAACAGAAAAAACAAGAGGGGAAAAATTTTGATCAACTAAATAGAACCTAAGTTAGAGGTCTAGAATAAGTTGAATAACAGAGGCCAGAGAACAAAGCTAACCAACAAGAAAACCCCTAGGCAAAAGATAGAAAACAAGCTCCAAAATAAACTAATCAAGAAAATCAGATGCCTAGACAACTTAAGATAACAAGCCATACCAGGAAACACGAAAATATGGATCAGCCAAAGGAACAAACTAATAGCTCAAATGAGATACAGGAGTTGAGGCAACTAATACTAAATAAATTCAGTGAAATGAAGGAAGATAAGGAAGATCTAGCAAAAGAGATGAAGGATATAAAGAGGACACTGGATGACCATAAAGAAGAATTCATAAACTTAAAAAAACAAATGGCAGAACTCATGGGAATGAAGGCCACAATGGAGGAGATGAAAAACACAATGGAAGGACACAACAGTAGATTTGAACAGGCAGAGGAAGGGATCAGTGAACTGGAAGACAGGTCATTCGAATTCATGCACGCAAAAGAACAGATGGTAAAAAAAATGGAAAAATATGAGCAGGGTCTTAGGGAGCTGAGTGACAACATGAAACATACGAATATTCGTGTTATGGGTATTCCAGAAGGAGAAGAGAGGGGAAAGGGGGCAGAAGGAATAATAGAAGACATATTCACTGAAAATTTCCCAACTCTTATAAAAGACAGAAAATTAGAGATTCAAGAAGTACAACGTACCCAAATAGAATAGATCCCAATACACCTACTCCAAGACACTTACTGGTCAGATTATCCAATGTCAAAGACAAAGAGAGGATTCTGAAAGCAGCAAGAGAAAAGCGATCCATCACATACAAGGGAAAGTCGATAAGACTATGTACAGATTTCTCTGCAGAAACCTTGGAGGCCAGAAGACAGTGGCATGATATATTTAAGATACTGAAAGAGAAAAACTGCCAACCAAGAATTCTATATCCAGCAAAACTTTCCTTCAAAAATGAGGGAGAGATTAAAACATTTTCAGACAAACAGACATTGAGAGTTTGTGAGTAAGAGACCAGCATTACAAGAAATACTTAAGAGAGT
>PVKY010003073.1:0-22907 GCA_004027775.1 Bradypus variegatus | reverse complement strand
GTCATACTGCGGCTTCCGAGCCCCAATGACGCCTGCCACGACTGGGCCCATGTTCAGCCCTGAGGTAGGGGGAGCAGCAAGAGAGTGAGACTAGGGCATGCTCCAAGGTCAGCCCAGGGGAATCCTCCCTCCTGCTGTCACATGTACAAGGACACAGAGGAGAAAGTGGAAAAGGACCAAGTCTCCTGGTCATAAAGAATGGAGAATCTGAGCACTTCAACCAAGGAGCTACACTGAATCAAGAAAGCTATACCCTAACAGTAGCTAGTCAACTGAAGGCTCACTCTGGACCAACTGCTCTAGCAAGCATTTTACATTATTATTGTCCCCATTTTACAGATAAGGTAAGTGAAGCTTAGAGAAGTTAGATGGCTAGCCAAATAAGCCAGTAAGTGGAGCAGCCAGAGTTCAAACCCAGACAGTCTTCAGAACTTCAGAAACCGTACCATTAACTACTCCCATCTCCCAGTTCATCAGAGAGGAAGTACCTCTTGTTAGACTGGACAGAGATAAGGGCACAGGCACTGGAGTTTAAATGAACCTGGTTTCAAATCCCACCTCAGCCTCGCTAGATGTCTGACCTTAGTTGAGTTACCTAATCTCTCTATGCCTCAGGCTCTTTATCTGTAAAAGGGGATAATAATGTGAGGTTTACAATGTGCTGAAAAATGTCTAGGACAATGCCTAGCACACAGTAGGCCCTCAGTAAATGATATCTATTCTTAATGTCACTAGGGGAGGTGGGAGGGAAGGAAACCCATAGGAGCCCTGATGGACAATCTGTGAGCCCATCCCCTGCCTGCCCCCTCAGCTTCACCCAGAAACAGTCCTGGGAAAGGCTGCCTGGCAACCAGGCCCCCTCACCAATCTTCATCTGGAAATTGTTGAAGGAGTGCTCATTGATGTGCTTCATCTGCTCCATGAGCCGCATGGCATAGTCGGCAAGGGCAGTGAGGTGGGAGCGGCCCACCTGATCATAGGTGCTGGCGTTCAGCCCGGAGGCGGCCATGTAGGTGCTACCAATCGTCTTGATCTTCTCCAGCTGCCGGAACCGCTCCTCACTGATGATCTGACAGCACAGGGGGGCCCGACTGTCAAGCAGAGAGACCTGACCCAGCCTGGCCCCAGTGCTCATTCGCCCCCTCCCCTGCTTCCCCATCTCAACAGTTCCCCTCCTTTTAGTGACTCAGCACCTCCTTCCAGCTGTTGCTCTCAGTGCCAGGACTGAGGAGCCAGGAAAACAGGCCCCATTCACCATCAGAACCCCAGGCCAGGACTTGGGCATACAGTTTCAGGTCAGTTTCCATAGCTCATTCACAAAACTCACAATCTCAGAAGGGATATTGGGGAAAGTCCCAGAGTGAGCAGGTGACTTCCCTCCAGAACAGTGAATGCCCCATTCCCAGCCTGGATGCCCAGGACTCTTCCTCACATTTTGCTTCCATTTTCTCTATTCAGAGGACTATCTTGCTGGCTTGGCCTCATGGGGCTTTGTCCTCAGACTTTTGCTTTCTTCAGTGACATCCACCTTGACACCTATCCTGTCCCCACCACCACCACCCCAGATCCATCCTCAAGTTCTCCTTTGCTCCCCTACAATAATGACCCTGCCCACCGTACTGACCCCTTGCTTGGGACTTGCCCTCCCTGTCCCTGCCTTCACTGTACCTATTCTTCTCCACCACCCTCCTCACATATCTGGGTCCCATCAAATCTCCTTGTCTCTTCTTAGTGCTACCCACCTCCCTCCAATCCTGACCTATTGATCCAAAGCTCTCCCTGCTCCCTTAGCCCTCAAATCCCCCCACTCTGCCAGCACCAGCTGACAGGACAAGTACCTCATCAAAGTCAGCAATGATCTCGTTGAGCAGCCGCAGGCACTCGACGCCCTCGTTGTTTGCCTCCAGCTCCACATAAAACTCAGAGAAGTTGGCAATGGAGGCAAACATGACAGCCACACACTCACACGACTGATAATAGAGTTCATCATTCCGGCGCTCCCGGGCCAGGAAGTGGGCAGCCACGTCTTTGGGCAGAATGTTGTGAAGCAGCCTGCGGTTGTATGCCTGGAGCTCTTCCATCTCTTCCTTCTCCCCTGTTGCCTGTGGATGCCACACCCATCAACCATTGCCTAACACAAGAGGTGGGTGCAACAACCAAGGCCTGGGTTGGGGATCAGAGGGAATCACACGGAGGAAGGAAGGAGAAGAGAGAAGCATGGAGCCAGGGAAGGCTTGGGAAGCCTGCTCCTTAGCCAGCTAGTCACAGATGTATTTCCATCTGGACCCAGGCTCTACCCCAGGATCCTCTGCCTTCCCCCAAAGGTCCATCACCTGCAGTTTCCAGAGGAAGTCCAGGCGGGCAGTTGACTCCACTTGCTGGGCATGCAGATACAGAGCCAGTGCAAACATCAGCAGAATCACTGGAGTCATATATTTGAGCGCCACCCTGCCCGCAGCTGGGCTGAGGGTAAGCAGAAGCATGCTCAGGGTTTGGAGGAAGCATTTGGCAGCCCTACCCCTTGCTGCCCCAGAGCCCTCACTCACCAGTCTGGCCCATCAAAGGTCTCATTGGAAGAAGCCCTGGTAGGAAGATGGATACAAAAGACAAAATATCAGTGTTTCCTAGGTTACTGGGTGGGATATGCAAGGGAAGACAGAGACTGCATTTACAGAGCACATACCATAAGTCAGGCATTGGGCCAGGACTTCTACTTACATTAGTTAACTCATTAAGAGCAGAGGTTAAGAGAAAGTTCCACTTCTGCCTCCTCAACTTACCAGTTATGTAACCTGGGACAAATTGCTTAACTCTCTAAGCCTCAGTTGCCTCATCTGTAAAACGGGGATCAGACCTAAATAATGCACGTAAAAGGTTTAGCATGGTACCTGGCACACAGCACTCAATATATATTAGTTACTATAATCTTTATGACTACTCTGTGATATAGCTGGTATTGCCATTTTACAGATGAGGAAGCCAAGGCTCAGAGAGTTTAAGTCATCTATCCAAGGTCACATAGCTAATGATGGCAGAGCAGGGATTCAAAGCCAGCAGACTTCAGAGGCTTTTTCTACCACACCAAGCTATAGCCACACATCACAAGGGGTGGGGGTTTTTGAAGGAAAAGCCCCCAAGCAGGAGTCAGAAGTTTCTGTTCCTAGCCAGGGCTCTACCACCAAGTAGCTATGTGACGTACAGGTGGTTAAGACAGTGGATATGAAAGCACCATGCAAATGTGAAATGGAATTTTTACATCTAGCCTAAAGATATAGGGATTTCCCAAGATTGGGGGTTTCCTAGGGGTGACTGTTTGGGGTCTTATGCTGGGAGCTCCTCCACCTCCACCTTCTGCCCCACAGGTGAGTGGTGGCATGCCAAGCATGCAGGGATCCTGGGCACCAGAGGCTCACAGTGATCCTACAGGGTAAAGGGAGGTTCCCAGGGCATTAAAAAGGATGAGAGTAGACTCACAGGCCATGGACGCCAAGCAGTAAGTCATAGTTGTCAAAGATCGTGGCCGGGGGCCCCAGCAGAAGCAGCACCAAGTAGATGAGCCCCAGGACAAGGATCATGGCCAACTTCCCGATGCTGCTGATGTGCAGGAAGACAGAGCTGGCCAAGAGACTCAGCAGCACGTTCCCAACGAAGTACTGGAAGGGTGATGGCAGAGATGGTGTTGGGGAAGGCAGAGGCCACGGCATCCTGGTGCAGGGAGAGCCCAGCACTCCCCTGCCTGACCTGACCTCCCTTCCACAACCCTCAAACCCCAACCTCCCTCAGCCACCACACCCAGCCCCTTCACCAGACCAGGGGCACTGGCTGCTCCTGGAGTTGGGGATGCTGGTGAGCTCCTGGGCCCCCAGTGCCCATCAGCAGACCTGGCACAGAAGGGTCAACACTAGTACTGATCAGGACCTCCCCCTGCCTGAGCACTGCTCGGACACCTCGGGGAAGCTGCAGGTGGGTGCGGTGCCCTCACACAGGGGAGCATCCAGGCCAAGAGAGTAATTGAGCTGCTGTAGGTGGCAGGCAGTGATGTCGGCAGGTGTTAAATTCAGCATCCCAGCTGCACAGGTCCGTATTGGGGTGTGGTTACAGGTGAACTAAAAAAGTGAAGTGAAGTCTATCAGGGTAACTGAAGAGGGGAAGTGTCAGAAGGACCATGTCCAAGGGCCAAAGTTCTCACTCAGATTTGACAAAAAGTGAGGAGAGCAAGGAAGAGGGAGAACTGGAAAATTAATGCCACCCCATTCAGGACAGGGCAGGAAATGGGTCCTATTCTTCTCTGTACCCCAGTGGCCAAAGCAGTGTTTGGCACAGAGCAGAGGGGAGAAATTCCCACTAGGCCTTTACCATGTTGGCGATGGCAGAGGTGAAGACAAGCAGGACCGAGAAGATGCCAACCACGGTGCTGTGTGCCCGAGAGCGGACGATGCTGCGAGACAGCCGTTGCAGGGCCTTAGGGAACAGCTGGAGGCAGGCAAGAGAGAGTCGGAGGCCATGTCAGCCAAGGGGGGTGGCCAACCAGGGATGGGCCCGCTCATGTGGCCCTTCCCACCCCCAGCGCAGCCTGCCCACCCCAGCAGCCCCTGAAGTCCCCCCACGTACAGAGCCACAGGAGTACACGGCACAGACCAGCACGGTGATCAGCAACAGGAGAAAGATGCCGGCATAGATCCCAAACATCAGGTTTGAGCTGGGGACAGAGCAGGGCCAGGGAAAACATTATTCTAGTGGATCTGTACATCCTGTCCCACCCCCAGGACAGGCGAGGGTACAGGCTTTGGGGACTGTAGGCTTGTTATGTTTAGGAAGATGGTGGAAGTGGTGGAGGGGCAGAGGGGCAGGCGGGGGAGCAGGCTCTCACTGTGGGAAGATGAGGAGCTGGATGAAGCAGATGAAGCAGAAGACCAACAGGGCACAGGCGACATAGGCTCCAAAGCGGGGGTCCACCTTCCGTGAGTACTGAGGGAAAGGAGGCTGGGCTGGGCACTGGGCCCTCCCACAGGGGAGACGGGCGGCAAGGGGCAGGGCACATTCAGGGGCCTAGACTGATCTACACCGTGCCCTGTGTTTTTCCCTAATCCCCCCAAAACCTCCCCTGCTCCAACCCTCGTGTCCGACTTCCTTGCCTCGGCCTGCCCCCAACCCTAGCCCTTGTCTTCCTGCCTTCATATCCCCCAAACCTTCTTCTCAAGATCCTCTCTCTGGAAGGTAAGCAGGAACCGGCGCACATGGTCCTTGCGGAGCTGATCGATGCTGCGAGCGTCAATGGCACGGCCCAGGAACTCGTCCACCTCATCCTCAGGGTTCAGGGCGTCTTGAGCACCCCGGCTGAGGACAGGGGACATGGCCTCACCAGGGGCGTGGGCATTGCCACGTGAGAGGGGAAGGGCCTGAGCAGCACCCAGGGAGGGAGCAGGGGCTGGATGTGGGGCCCCTGCTCCCACAGAGCATGCCAGGAAGGAGGGAGATCTTGGCTCCCCACAGAACACCCCCAGCTGAGTGCCATCTCCCTCTTCTCTTCCCCCCTCCTCAATACCCAAACTTACTTGTCTTTGCTGGAATCATCAATGCCCTGGAGAAAGGGACAGAGTGTGTGACTGAGGTGAGGGGTAGACCACCATCCTCTAAAGCCCTTCCCCCAGCCCCAATACCCTGCTGAGGGTCTCCCCATCAAATACCCCAAGTGGCTTGGGACCCCTGGGATGAAACTGACTCCAGAAATCACCATCACAGGGATGACAGCTACAGCAAGGTAGGCAGAAGAGGGGAAGGGGAAATACCACGTCGAGGGAGACAAAATGGTGAGGCCCCAGGGCCGGCAGGGGCTGTAGGCCCCTCACCATCTGGCGGAAAGCCTTGGAGTCCTTGGTCCGGGAGAAGGCGCGGTCAGGCACCCAACGTGGCATCAGCCCCTCCATGGAGTTGGTGCGTGCCCGCTGCAGCTTGGCCAGCATGGCCTTCTCTTCCTTCTGTGCAGGCAGCGTGGGTGCAGGCTCAGCAGAGGGCCCCGGAGAAGGCCCAGCCCTGCTCTTCCCCACCCCTCGGCCCTCTCCCTGCCTGCCCGGGCCCTGACCCGCTTCTGGCTGGCGCCCAGGATGAGAAAGGTCTCGATGTGCTGCTCCTTGAGGTACGCGTTGCGCTCCCCGCCACGGCCTGGCTCCACCTCGTAGTCCCCGTTGAGGTACTGCAGCGTGGCCCGAGTGATGTGGATACGGCTGAGGGGAGCCAGGGGGGTGAGGCCTTGGCTCTCCTGCCTTGCTCCCCGTCCCCCGGCTGGGACCCTCCACTTACCCGGCTCGGCCCCCTGCCTCCATATGGTTGGCCAGGGTCACGTCATTGGACCACACATCGAACTGCCATTTCCGCAGGCCAAGGACACCACAGTGAACACGCCCGCTGTGGATGCCCACGCGCATGTTCACGTTCACGCCTGTAACCTCGCGCACCAGCCTGGGAGGATGTGGCTCACTCAGGAGATGGCAGTCTCCCCCTCCCCACCCCCAGGCCCAGGCCCTTCGCTCCCCTCGGAGCCAGGCCAGCAAGGGCAGACCCAGATGCTGGGGTCAGAGCACAGCCTTGGCTGGACACGTGCATGGGGCTGCATGGGGCTCAAGGACAAATGTGTGAGGACTGCCTGCCAGCAGGGGCCCGGCGGCACCTTGGGGAACTGAGCTAGGAGAGGAGGAATCACTGTTCTCGCCTCGGCCCAGCCCAGCTGGCATCCCCGGCAGCCCAAATCCCAGCCCTCCCCCAACCCCTCCCCCTGCTGCCTGGGTTCTCAGGGTGCACATGGATCTCTGCACAGGCTGGGGAGGGATGGCGACCTGGAAATGCCTCCAGGGAGGGGAGGAAGACTGTCTCTGGGTGATGACAGGGGAGGGATCCAACCCCCACCGCCCCACAAGTGATGGCTCCCAGAGCCAGAGTCAAAACAGAAAAATTCCCGAAAAGGGCATATCAAAGGGTAGACACCCAAAATTCCAGGAAGCCTGGGACCAGGGTGCCGCTTACGAGATGGCCTCAATCATGTCCACCCCCATCTCCACACAGCAGTGGGCATGGTCAGCCCGGGCCTCTGGCAGCCCGGACACACAGTAGTAACAGTCCCCTAAGATCTTGATCCTCAGGCAGTGATTTTCCTGAAGGGGACAAGAGATGGGGGCAGAGTTACCTTCATTCTCTTACTGGGCCCACCCCCCTCCCCCAGGCTGCCACAGCTGCCAGTGCTCTCCCATGGCCTGCCCCACCCTTAAGCCCCAGCACCCTCACCGCGGCCAGCTTGTCAAACCGGGCAAAGAGCTCATTCAGGGTCATGACCAGCTCCTGCGCGGTGCACTGGGATGCCAGGCTGGTGAAGCCCTCAATGTCTGCAAAAAGGATGCTGTGGACGCCACAGAGTATGGAGGCGCCATGAGTCCTTCAAAGAGGCCCAGACCCCCACCACCACCTCTTCTAGCATCCTCCCACCCCACCCTACCTGACGTTGTCATGCTTCTGGATGTAGATCTTGTGGAACATCATGTCTTCTTTTTTTGTGTTGATGTCTTCTTTCATCTCCATGGCAACGTGCTGGGGCAACACCGACAGCAGCAGCCGCTCCTAGACCAACAGTCCTATCAGGACGCCACTTTTCTCTCTGGCTGCCCTTCAGTCCCTCCTGGAACTTCCACATCCCTAGGCACCCTCCCAGGCCTCTCTGGAGAGCTGAGCTTCCCTTCTGGACTGTGGTCTGACCCTCCCCCATTAGAGTCCTCAGCAAATACACATCCCAGCTCTCTGACCAGCCCCCCTTCAATCCTTCAGATGAGCTCCCATCTACCTCCCTCCTACCCTCAGACAGAACGGGAGCTCCCAGGCCAGTGGGCCTCTGCAATACGCAATCCAGGGGAACCATTTCACACTGTATTCCATAGAGATGAATGAGACAGCAGATCCTCTCTGCAAGTTATTTGGGCAGGGGGTGGGGAGGTGGGGGGGAATCCCAGTCCTGGAAAGCAGCCCCCACCTGCTGCCGATTCTCACGCTGCAGGTGCAGCCGGGCCTGGATGTAACCGCGGGTCTCCTGAAAGGCCTGGCGCTGAGATACCTCAGCGGGGTAGTGTGTGCAGATGCCAATGACGTTGGTGCAGAGGAACAGCAGCATGTTGGCACCGAGCTGCAGGAGGATGGCAAAGGCAGAGGGGTGACAACCCAAACCCCCAGGCACAGCTTGCCAGGCTCCCAGGAAAAGCACTCCTTTGGGGAGGAAGCCAGGGTCCTGTGAACTGCTTCTGAGCTGCTCCCCACCCCTAAAATATACCCCGTTCCCCACAGGACTCCAGGCCTCAGCTCCCTGCCTGGATCACTCCCAAGTAGAAGTAAGATCCTTTAAAGCTCCTAGGAACAGAAGCACCAACCACAGCCAGGTGGGCCATAGGATGCAGCCCAGCACCCATGCTCTCCTTCTCACACACACCCTAAAACATCCCTCTGCATGTGGCTTTCCTTACAGGGCAGTGAACTCTACATCCTCCTGTGAGTGACCCAGGGCAAGGCACCTCACCTCTCTGGGCCTCAGCTTGCTCATCTATCTATAACCTGAAGAGGGAATAAGAAGATCTCAAAGCCCCCTCCCTCACCTGACATTCTTAATAATAACACAACAACTATTACTGTTGTTATGACTATAGCTAGTTTGCTGACTGCCTACAATGTGCCAGGATTCTATGGGTGCCTTCTATCTATTAACTAATATATTTCTTGCAACTGTAAGAGAGAGGTAACAGTATTCCATTTTAAAGGTGAGGGACTCAGGCACAGAGAAGCTAAGCAAGTCGCCCAGGATCGCACAGTTGGCAGTGGCTGGCATAGTATTTCAGTCCACGACACTCAGATATCAAGGCCTGTGTCCTAACCCTACTGTCTAGTACATTACAAGTTTCCAAGATTCTTACTCACTCTTTCTCTCATAGCTCCGGAGTCCCAGCCTCAGAGCCCAGGCTGGGGAGTCATCAATTCTGCAAACACAAAGAGCCCTCCCTAACTGGGGACAAGGTGCCACCATGCCAGGCTGCCCTTGAGGTAGAAAATCCCTGACACGTGGCCCCTCCAGGCCCCATCCCCGGGACCTCCATCCTAGGGATGTTCAGCTTCCAATCACCATCAATAGCCTTGGCTGAACAGTATGGCTACAGGAAGTCGGCCTCAGTGTTTCTGGAATCTGAGGGGTTAACCTGGCACTTGCGGTCCCACCTCAGAGTTGGCTAGGGCTGGGGCATGGCTCGGGTTTGAGACAGGAGTTGAGTAGAGAGGGAAAGCGCATCAACTGAGAGCCAGGAGTTCTGAGCTCTGCCCAGAATGGGAACTAGTCCTGCAAATTTGTACAGGTCACTTAATCTCTGGGACCTCAGTTTCCTCTTGGGTAAAATGGAGGGCTGGGTCTGCCAAACCCCCAGCCTCTTCCAGCTGAGACCCTTTAGGGTTGGCTTCCCAGCTTCCCTTCTCAGTTCAGCTTGCAAGGCCCAGGACCGACTGGGCCAAGGCCCCCTCCCAGCAGCAGGGGTGAAGAGGGGGGCATACTAACTCCCTAGGGGTTTCTAAGAATAGCCCCCAGTGGGGGAGAAGGAAAAGAGGAGGGGGGCAAACCAGGCAACTTCCCTTCCTGGCCCCAGGAGCCCAAGAGGAAAATGTGAGTCATGGTGAAGGGAAGGGGAAGGGGGATGAGAGACTGAAATAACTCTATACACATAGATTCCTATCCAACTGTGAGAAAAAAATGGATTCCAGGGGACTGGAGGAGACTCCAGGCTAGGTCTAGGTCACTGGGTGAACCCGTTCTATGGGCTTGAATGTGTCCTGTGCATGGGCTGGACTTGGGTGAGAGGCTGCCCAAGGAGGCTAGAAAGGAGGCTCCAAGCCCCCAACCAATCCAGAGACCCACAGGTCCGAATGGGCACCGGGAATCATTCTCAGCTCAGAGAGGTATAAGCAGCCCTGGTCCCGGGACTGACACAGGGTCAGGGGGTTACCTTCCCCACCCACCTCAAGAATGTGCCTGCCAAGACCCACTGGGTGAGGCTGCAGCCAGGTGCCCTTGGAGAGGCAGGCGGCTGGCACAGTCCTGGCCTCCGTGGGGCTGTGCCTCCCCAGTCAGAGATCGGGCCCTATCTGGCACCAGGCCAGCTGAAAGAAGGGACAAGACACCCCCATCCCCTGGCTGGCCAGAGAGGAAGGGGGAGGGGAGGTACTACCTCCAATTCCTTTCTTCCCCAGAAGGGCAGCCCAGCCCCAAACCCCAGCCTGATAGCTAACCTGGAAGAGAAGCTGGGGGGCTAGCAAGGGCGGAAGGATACCGGCCCTGTAAGAGGACGGACAGTGCCCAGCACGTGCTCCACAAACAAACCGACTATAAAGTTACTTTTAAAAAGGTACCTACTGTTCTGCAGCAGGGTGGGAAAGGGCATCATGCCAGAGCACCCTGCTTCTCACCCTGGGAGCCCAGGCAACTTCCTCTTTGTGGGTGGGGCGAGGGTGGGCTACAGGCCACAGGCCTTGGGCAAAGCAGAGGCTGGTTCCCTCAAACCTCGAGCAAGCCAGAGAATAGCGCTCTCCAAATCAGGGCACCCGTGGAGCGCCCACGACGGAAGTGTGTTGGCTGGGGGGGCCGTACCCATAGCAGCCCCTGAAGGACCAGTGGGAGAGCACCCAAGTCTCTGCCCAGGCTCTGTCACCCCAGAGACTGGCAGGAGAATGACAGGCTGTGACAGCCTCCACTAGCGCAAGGGTCTCTTGACCGAGATTTCCCAGAAGCCCCCCTCATTGGGTTCTATCCCCCCAGGCCCTCCCCACCACCTCCCCGCCCCCAGGTGAGAACACTGCCCTGTTGGGTTCTGAGAAAGGGTGGGGCCCTAACAGCAACACTATGAGGTAGACGTTATTTTTATCCCAGTTTCACAGACTGAGAAACTAAGGCTCTGAGAGGAGAGGCTGCTTGTCTAAGATCCCACAGAGAAGAATGCAGGTTCTCTGACAACCAGGTCTGCCTGTGCCTAAGCCCTTATTTCTTTGCTCAGTGCGGTGCTGTTGAGCTGTGCTTCAACCCCCACTCAGAACCCAGAGGCAGAACCCAGCAGGGAGGGTGGGACGAGAGCAGACCCTTAAGGCTCCTCTCTTCCACAGTCCGCCCCCCTCAAACCACTCCCACCCCCAAGAGAGAACTGACCCCAGCTCTTCATCCTCTCCTGGCAGACAGCCTTAGTGCAGGAGAGAGATAGCTCTTCCCTTACCAACTCCACCCAAACCCTGCTCGCTCCCTCCAGATCACCACCCAGAGTGGCTTTTCAGGAATGGCACCAGGCCAGATGCCAAGACCTGGACACAGCATGCAGAGCCCTTGCAGCTCCACCATGGCCCTGGGCTAAGCACCCAGGGGCACCACATCCCCACCCCCAGCCCTACTTTATGTCTCTACAGGCTGCACTATTTCAGGGGCCTTGGGCCAAAGAGCACAAGCCAGGATCCTGGTGGCCAAACTCCTGGGACCCTCCCTCCCCTCAGTGCCCTCTGCCCCAGACCCCTGATGGCGGCTGATTCCCAAATCCTGGCCTTCCAGCTCTTGCCTCTCCTCCCAAGTACAGCCACACAGCCCCACACCCAGCATCCACCTGTGCACCACCCCATACCCCTCCATTATGAGGCCCCTTCTCATTCTGGGCCTGGTGCCTACCCCACAAGCCTAACTCCCTGACCACCTACCTGTTTCCAGAGGGTGGCATCCCCACGGTTGAGCTGCCAGGCCAAGATCAAGTGCAGGGTGGAGAGGCCCAGGCCACTGAAGACGGCTGCCCGCATACGGATGGGCAGGAGCGTGTAGGTGATGTAGACAAAGAACACAGGGCACCAGAGGCCTACGGAGGGACTGTGGGGGGTGGCTGCCAGGGCCCCCCCGACCTGCACAGCTGCCAGGATGCCCAGCACCACGTAGCTCACCACCCACATAGAGTCCTGGCGGAAGCTGTGTTGGTTGCACACCACCATGAGTGCCACGAAGAGGGCAGCGGCGCAGGCCAGCAGGGCCACATAGGCAGGCTGGAGGGGGGCAGGCGCCGCGTGGAAGGCCAGCAGCACAGCTGTGAGCAGCAGGAGCACCGCCATCAGCAGCGTCAGGCTGCTCTGGTTCATCTGGAAGAAGTACCGCTGGTACAGGCGCTCCAGCTTGGCGGAGCGGAACTGCTTCGACTGGAACACCTGCGCCAGGCGGTGCCAGCAGGAGCGCCCGCTCCCAGGTGCCACATCAGGGGCCCCCTCGGATGCCACGGCCACCTCGGTGTCCTCAAAGCCCAGTGCAACCGCCCGCAGCCCCAGCTCTGTGCCCCTGCCTGGTCCACCCCTCCGGATGAAGGCCTCATCCTGCCAAGGGCACCGAGGGGGGACTGCAGGGGTGGGGCTGGGTGGCTCCGCATCCCGGAGGCAGCTCATATAGCAGGGCTTGCAGAAGCCTCTGGTCCGAGTCCCGTGGCGCGGGCGCTTCTGCCCATTGCGTTCACCCCAGGCTGTTTTCCGTTCATCCACTTTGGGGACCAAGAGGCCACTAAACCATGACATGCTGCTGGGAGGAAAGGAATGAGATGGGATCACTGCCGCTATCGCAGCCACTGTCATCACCAGTAGTTACTAAT
The DNA here is from genome assembly GCA_004027775.1 of Bradypus variegatus. Classification (NCBI taxonomy): domain Eukaryota; kingdom Metazoa; phylum Chordata; class Mammalia; order Pilosa; family Bradypodidae; genus Bradypus; species Bradypus variegatus. Next base: position 10,242 of record PVKY010003073.1, on the reverse strand, counting down.
GACTATACAACATCCTCCTGAAATTACTGAGGTGGATGACGGAATCCCCGCTTAACAGGTGAGGAGCCCAAGACATAGGGGGAGACAGAACTTGCCCAAGCAGCCACAGAAGCAGGAGAACCAAGATTCTAACCCAGATCTTTCTGGTTTCAAAGCCAGTACACTTAAACATTCCCCTCTTTCCTAAAAGGCACTGATTTTTTTTGGTGGTCACAAACTTAAGTGCCTGGGTCAGCAAGCAGGGCAGCCCAGGCAAGGTCCAGGGGAGCTGGGAAGGCTAGAGCCCACAACCTGGGTATGGGCAGACACCACCCAGCACCACTAGACTGTTGCCACCAGGGGCCTAATGAGGCCTGATCTGATTTTTCAACAGTTGCTAAAAGATAAAAATAAAAATCTAGATTTTAATGTGATATCTGATTTTTAAATGTTAGCAATAATTCATTTTTGTGAGCACTGCAAGCCAAATAAATTACATCTGCAAACAAATTCAGCCTGAACTGCCAACAGATGAACCTCTGTACAAAAGGCAATCTCTTTCCACATCCTTCTGCATCACACACACACACAATGTACACTATACATCACCAAGCTAAATTCAATTGTACCCTCAGGTCACATTTGAAATGTCACTTCCTCGGGGAAGATTTCCCAGCTCCTCCACCCAGACTAAGTTTGGTCTCTGTTTTACCCCCTGTATACTTTCTCCATTGTACTTATCACAAATATAACTATATAATTCCTTGATTAATGTGTGTCTTCACCCTCTGACTACAAGCTTTGTGAGGGTTTGGGAATATATCTACTTTGCTCAATGCTTTATCCCTAGACACCAAGTACTGGGCCAGGCTCATAGTAGGGGCTCAATAAAAATACGTTAAAAGAGAAGAAAAAAAAGAGAAGAGAAAGCCAGCTAGCCAGCTCAAGGGCATGGGTGTAGAATACTAATGTGAAACAATAACTAACAATGGCCATCCTACTGCTCCACCTTCTCACTGCACTCCAGCTAGACTGGCCTCTTTGTGGGTCCTCAACACCCCACACTCCAGCGTGGGGCCTGGTGCTGTTCCCTCTGCCTGGAATAAGGGCTGCAGGGCTCACTCCCTTACCTCCTCCAGGCCACATTCAAACGTCCCCATATCAGTGAGGTTTTCCCTGAACACCCTATTAAAATAGAAACCCCTTTTCTTGGAGCTCCCTATCACTCTTCCCGGCTTTATGCCTTATTTTTCTATTTTTCTCCAGAGCTCTTATCAGCAACTGCCACTCTATATGTTTTACTTATTCATTCACTGTCTCTTCCAGCCGGAACATCAACTCCATGAAGGCGAGGACTGTTGTCTGTTTTGCTCATTGCTGCATCTGCAACACTGAGTAGGATCTAAATAAATGTCATAGGGAAGAATGGATGGATGAAAAATATTCCCAGGTACTTCCTCTGTACTTCAAACCTTTCAAGGTCTTTCACATGCCTAATTCCATCTGATCCTCACCAAATCCCTAGGAAGCTAATCTAGGACAGATCTAACAGGAAAAAAAGAAGAAGAAAAAAGAAAAATAAAGAACTGAAGCCCATGGCTGTTTTATATGACTGGTCTAAATTACCAGAGATCGTGGATAACCAAACTAGCCCCAGACCCCAGGTTTCCTGGAGGGAAATGTCTCTAACCAGGGTGGGATGACTTCACAATTCCCCCCAACACAACTCCTGGCTGAGCCCAGGTCAGAGAAGACAGGGATGAAGGTCACACAGCCCCCACCCCCAGGCCACACGCCTCCACGGCTGCAGGGCACCTCGACGGCCAACTTGTACTTAAACCTGCCGAGCTAGCAGCACTGACATTTGTACTCAGTAGGAGACAAGACAGCAGACTACCTAGTACTTGCCCCCAGGTGGCCACTGGAGCAAACAGTCCAGCCAGATGAGTGTTCTCCAAGCAAACAGCCATGGGGACCACTCTGCACACCCCGACACCCCAATCCCTGGGTCATCGTCTGCCAAGTGCTTTCAGCACCCTTCTAATTTCCCAGAGCAGGAGGCCCCTCAGCCCATTCACATCATCACGTGTACCTGTCCTTCTCAGATACATGAAGGGACAGAAGCATTGACATCGGGAAAATGTTACCAAAGATGGCCTAACTCCAAAATACTTCATTAGAAGCATGTTCTTCAGAGCAAGACCAGGTTTCAAACATTGGCAATTTCAAACCTTAAATTATTTCTAGCTGCATGACCTTGGACAAGTTAGTTAACCTCCCTGAGTCAGTTTCTTCATCTGTAAAATGGGGCTAATAATGGTTGTGAGGAAAGAAAAACAGTACCTGTCACATAATACACACTCAATAAGGATTAGCTCTTCTCCCCACCCTACACCACTTCTAAAGAAACTTCTGCCAGTTTCCAAGAGATGGAAAGACGGGAAAGTCACGAGCAAGAACACGTGTCTCCCCAGCCAGTCAGACGCCTGCTTCTATCAGTCCTCGTGTCCTCAACTGTCAGTCCTCAGGGCTGCTGAGGACAGAGCCCAGAGTAAGCGAGTTTCCCACCCGCCATCCCCCCATGACAATCTGCTTCAGCCTCCTCCCATTCGCCAGCCCCCTGCCCTGTTCCTACCCCCCCTCCTCCCTCCCAACTGGCCCAGACCTCTGTTCCCAAAGGAACTATTTCTGGCCATGCTCCCAGTCCCCTGGAAGCATATCCTAGCATCTGGCTTAATCCTACAGAGGAAGGGGCAGACACTGTCCGGGAGAACATATGACCATCCTAAGAACACTCTGACCCCTCAAGGCGAGAGCATCAGGACTCTATAATTGTCCAACCAGCTGCAACTATCCCACTCTGGGCCCCACACCGGACACTGCCCATACTGGAGGGCTCGCTGGGCCCCAGCACTCCTGGCACACCATGCCAGGCTGATATGGAAAGGAACAGGGGAGAGAACATTTCAAAGTCACAAACCTCCCTAAACAGTCCCCTTAGCCTCCAGGACCCTGTCACTTTGAACCCCAGAACCGAAGCCCACCTGCCTCTTCTGCAGAGTCAGGCTCCTGAGCCTTCTGTCTTTCACCTCCTCTTCCCCTGGGCCCTGGTCTCTTTGCTCTCACTCAGGGATCTGCTGCTCCAGACACCGCAGGCTCCTGCAACTAAAGCCATGTCCCATTCTGCCGGGCAGTCCAAGGCCCAGTACCTCTCAGACCTCAAGTCCCTCCCAAAACCTGATCCTTCTTTCTGAGACCCAGAGTCTAGAGCAGGCCAAGGCCCAGCCCCAAGGAGGGCTCTGCCCACTGCCTTTGCCCAAACCCTCTTCCTGGCTACCTCCTATCCATCCCATCCCCAGGGCCCCTCTGCCCCTGACCTCCCTGGCAAAAAAAGGTCAAAATAAAAACAAAAAGGAGGCTCCAAGGGATTTTAAAACGACTTCAGAAAGTTCATGGCAGAAGGCACTGCCCAGGCAGGCCCTTCAGTGCCAGCACCACCCACCACGCTGGAACTTGGGCCTCAAGTCCAGGCCTTTCCGGATGTAGAGGAGCCTCCGCAGTTCCTACATCTGCAGGTCCAGTGCCGCCTTCTCCTCCCTTCCCTAGCCCTTGGTCGCCCTAAAGATTGTAGAGGGCTCCCACCTCCACCCCCAACCACACAAACCCCCACCAGGTTTCTCCAACTCAGGAGTGCTCTGGTGAGAGGAGGGCAAGAGGAAAGAGTCCCCCATCGCCTGATTCCATCTCTAGCTTTTCAGTCAAGCCCCAGAGCCTGCTCTGAATAAAGCCGGCTCCCCATGCCCACCCAGCAGCAGGCCTTGGGGGGAGGGAGGAGGCTGGCACTACCCCTTCCATGCTGGAGCTTTGGAGTAAGGAGATGGGAGGGAGAGCTGCAGGCAGAGGGCATCCCTCCCTTTGCCCAGGCAGCCGCTCCCTCCCCGGCACACAGTCACAAACTCGGAGGCTCACCCCACAGCCCCGCTGCACAAACCTCAGGGCAGCCCCTCCCCCAGTACGTATCTTTCCTTCTCCCCTGGGCAAGCCCAAAGCGGGTGGAGGAAGGGAAGGGATTGGCAGGGAGTGAGGGTGGGGAGCCTTGAGCCCCGGACCTGGGAGTCGTGAATCCCCCTTTCACCTCGGTGACTTCCCTCTGCCAACCCCAAGTGCCCCAGGCAACCCCCTAGACACTCCCAAGGCCACTCATCCCAGCCTTCGGTGCCCCCTACCAAAAAAAGTCTCAGAAGCTGCGCGGGTGTCTTCAAGCCCCATAGAGACCCGAGTGCCCGGCGCAGCCACTTCCCCCAACACTCCTCTCCGCGGTCTCACCTGCCCGCCGGGGTCGGCACCTCCCCGCGGCCCCCGCCCCGCCGCCCCCGCGGGCTCCGGCCGGCCGGCCGGCCGTCCCGTGGTCCTTCTCCGTGCCCGCGCGTCCCGGCCGTCCCTCCCGCCGCCGGGCCGTGCGTCCGGCCCTCGCCCCCTCCCTTGTTGTCCAGCGCAGCCGCCCTCTACCCCGGATCCAGAAGTCCCCTCCCCGCCGGCTCCCGGACTCCCCGCCTTAAAGGCACAAGCTCCTTTTGTCTGGGCACCCCCACCCCCTCCCCAGAAGCGGGGGCAGAGTTGCCCACTCCCCTTCGGAGGAATAGGGTAGGGCTGAGAGAGATCGGAGAAAGGGACCCCCCACCCTCCAAGAGCCCCCTCCCCTCCTCGGCCGATCCCTCCCACAGTCTTGGGAAAACAAGTGGCTACTGTTCTGGGATCAAGACCCCGGGTGGAAGGGGGCCGCTCGGCCCGCTCCCCAGTCCCTCCACCCCCATCCTACATCCTCCAGCACTCCTCCTCTCCCACCCTGATCCCAGGGGTCCCCAAGCGCGCCAACAAACCCACCCTCTCATGGCTATTAGCCCCCGCCCCGCCCACCGAGGGTCGGCTTCCTTCCTGCCAGGGTCCCTAAAGGCTGAACCGGTGCCCAGCGTGCACTCCTCGCCCCCACCTCTCCCTCCCCCAGCCCCCACTCTGCCATTCATGCCCTGCCTGCCACGGCCCCGCTCCCTCCCGCGGGAACTCAGTTTAATAATTAATTAAGATTTCATTCCACAAGGCGCCAGGTGTGTGCGGCCTGCTTCCCCGCACATCACTTCTTTCCTCCTCCCCCAACGCTCTGGGGCGCTGGACCCGACACAAACCTGTTGCACCCAGAATCCAGAAGGGGATACAGAGCATCCAGGGCAAGGGAACTCTCCCCGCTGCCCCGCTGCCCCCCTGCCCCTCTCGCTCTAAAGAGCCCCTCCCCAGCACCTGCCAACATGCAGAGTCCCTCCCCCAGGCACCCTTTACCCAAAGGTTGTGCTTCCCTAGCGATGAAGGGGGGGATGGGAGGGGTGTGAAATTTGGGATTGGGTGCATTGCTACTTGCAGGTACTAAGAAATGTTTGGGACTTTTATTTATTTCCATTTTCCAGCCCAAGCAGCCTAAATTACCTAGGAAATGGGAAAATCGCTAGATGCTCCTTTAACCCTTTGAGGGTTAGAAAAATGGTGGAGCCAGAGAGGGGAAGAGAGTTAGTTCCCAGGATGTGAGTGAGGGTGACTTTAGAGGGGGTGCCAGAGTGGGGGAGAGGGCTGCTTGCCTGGCTTCTTTTTAGTGGCCCCTTCCCATTTCCTTCAACCTGAACTTTAGTTTCTCCTTTCAGTTCAGCCCTTCTCTAGAGCCCTGCTCACCCAAAGACCAACAACCTAGATATCTGAAGCTGATCTCTCCCCCGACCCAGACCCAGTAGTCCCTACACTCTTGTCCTTCAAGGCCCAACTTGTGACCATTCCAAATCCCCACTGGTAGCTATCCACATGCAAAAGAATTAAAATGGGCCTCTACCTCACACCATATACAAAAATAACTCTGAATGCATCAAAGATCTAAATATAAGAATATCTGCAGAACCTTGTATTAGGCGATGGATTCCTAAACTACACAAGCATAAGCAACAAAAGAAAAATAGATAAATTAGACCTTATCAAAATTAAAAACTTTTGTGCATCAAAGAACATTACTAAGAAAGTGAAAAGACAGCCTATAAAATGTGTGCCAGTTTGAATGTATTATGTCCCCCAAAATGCCATTATCTTTGATGTGGTCTTGTGTGGGCAGATGTATTAGTGCTGATTAGATTGTAATTCTTTGATTGTTTCCATGGAGATGTGACCCACCCAACTGTAGGTGATAACTCTGATTGGATAATTTCCATGGAGGTGTGGCCCCGCCCTTTCAGCATGGGCCTTGATTAGTACACTGGAGCCCTATAAAAGCTCAGACAGAAGGAGCAAGCTTGCTACAGCCAAGAGGGACACTTTGAAGAATGCACAGGAGCTGAGAGAGGAGCTGCAGATGAGAGACAGCTTGAAGACAGCCATTGAAGGCAGACTCTTGCTGCAGAGAAGCTAAGAGAGGACAAACACCCCAAGAGCAACTGAGAGTGACATCTTGAAGAGGAGCTGTGGCCTAGAGGGGAATGTCCTTGGAGAAAGCTGTTTTGAAATCAGAACTTGTAGCAGACTCCAGCCATATGCCTTCCCAGCTAACAGAGGTTTTCCAGACACCATTGACCATCCTTCAGTGAAGGTACCCGATTGTTGATGCGTTACCTTGGACGCTTTATGGCCTTGAGACTGTAACTGTGTAACCAAATAAGCCCCCTTTATAAAAACCAATCCATTTCTGGTGTTTTGCATCCCAGCAGCATTGGCAAACTGGAACAGAATGGGAGAAAATATTTGGAAATCATGTATCTGATAAGGGTTTAATATCCAAAATATATAAAGAATTCCTACAACGCAAGAACAAAAAGACAAATAACCCAATTTAAAAATGGATTTTGAACAGACATTTCTCCAAAGAAGATACACAACATGGCCAAAGTTGGTCAACCTCATTAGCCATTAGGGAAATGCAAATCAAAACCACAAGGAGATACCACTCCACCCTCACTAGAACGGTTATTATTTTTAAAATGGAAAATAAAAGGTTAGTGAGACTGCAGAGAAATAGGAATCCTCTTACACTTTTTGTGGGAATGTAAAATGGTGCAGCCATTGTGGGGGAAATAGGTTGGTCATTCCTCAAAAAGTTAAGCATGGACCTACCAAAAGACCCAAAAGACCTACCCTACCCAAAAGAATTGAAAGCAGGGACTCAGACAGATATCTGTACACCAGTGTTCATAGGAGCATTTTTCACAATAGCCAAAAGGTAGAAGCAACCCAAGTGTCCATCCATGGATGAACGGATAAACAAAATTTGGCATACTCAGACAATGGAATATTAATCATAAAAAGATATGAATTTTTGATGCATTCTACAACATGAATGAACCATGAAGACATCATATTGAATGAAATAAGTCACAAAAAAGCAACAAATATTGTATCACCTCACTTATATGAAATAACTAGAATATGCAAATTCATAGAGACAGGAAGTACATTACAAGGTACTGGGAGTGGGAGTAGGGTAGGGAATGGGGAGTTAATGCTCAGTTGGTACAGGGTTTCTGTTTGGGGTGATTAGAAAGTTTTGGTAATGGTGGTGCTGGTGGCACAACATTGTGAATATATTTAACACTACTGAATTGTATTCTTAAAAGTGGTCAAAATGGGAAATGTTATGTTGTATATATATCTACAATAAATTTTTTTACAGTGAAAATCCCCACTGGGTTTCCTAAGCCCTGGACAAAACTTGAGGCAAGGGAGAAAGGGGAAAACTTAGGAAAACCAGTTCCCATCATTTAGCAACCACGTAACTACATTGTATATTGTGGGTAAATCATCACTCATCTCTTTGAGCCTCATCTATGAAATAGGAATAAAACTATGTACCTTGTCTTACAGGATTTTGAGGATCAGATAGGAAAATATTGACTAAAATGTTTGAAAATGCCGAAGCGATCTAAGGAAGATAGTGATTCTGCCATGAGCTAGTTATTTTGTTATACTGCTGAGCTGGCCTGTTATCTGATCTTTGTGACCTCTTTGTCTGATCTCTCCCTTCAAGCAGCTAGTGTTCTCACCACTATCAAAATTTCTGGTCCAACCTGGATCAGGTCAGAATCATGTGTTTACGGACCATATGGAGAAAATGCACACATTTCTTGGGGCCGAGAAAGATGTACATAGTGATTGCTGAAAGGCAGAAGCAACCCAAGTGTCCATCAGTAGATGAATAGATAAACAGAATGTGGTATATGCATACAAAGGACTATTATTTAGTCATGAAAAGGAATGAAGTTCTGATGCATGTTACAACATAGATGATCCTTGAAGATATCATGTTGAGTGAAATTAGCCAAACATAAAAGGACAAATACTGTATGATCTCACTTACGTGAAATAAACAGAATATGCATATATTCAGAAAGTCACAAACTAGAATGCAGGTTAACAGGGAGGCAGTGAGGAAGGGAATAGAGAATTAATGTTTAATTGCTATGGAGTTTCTGCTTGGGGTGATGGAAAAGTTTTGCAATGGATGATGGGGCTTCATATACGTAATTAGCACCACTGAATTGTATATTTGGAAAGGGATAAAAAGGTTTGTATGTAAGTTACACACACACACATACAAGGAACTTTACATCACAGAGTGAACCCAAATGAAAACAGTGGGCTAAAGTTAACAGCATAAATAATTATAATAATACTGTTTCATGAATTGTAACAAAGGTACCACACTAATGCAAAATGTTAATAGTAGGAAAAACGGTTTGTTGGGGTGTGATATGTGGGAACTCTGTATTTCTGCATGATGTTTCTGTAAACGTAAAACTGCTCTAATAAAAATAAATAAAAATAAATGTTAAAAACCTTAAAAATAATAATAAAAATTTTAAAAGACAACGAATGTAAGTTCTATGAGGACGGTATGTTCATCTATTTTGTGAAAAAGAAATGTATGCACTATGAAATGAAATTTTATGTTATGGAATGGAAACCTTTGTTCTTTGTTTTGTTTTGTAATGAGAGGACATTTGGGCATCAACCAAGCAAGCTGGAGAAACGTGCAAGGGGTCCTTCACTGGGCGCTTGAAGTCGCACCAGCCGCCTCTGCTCTATTATATGACTCAGGTGATAGTCTGCCCTCCCGAATTCCAGGTTCAGTTCCTGCAGAGCAGGGCCACTATCAGCACCTTTCCCAGGGGCTCTATTTTAGAACTGTAGAAGGTTAGAGCCTTAAAAATCATTCCAGTCCCTATTTCAATAGCTGGGAAATGCAAGCCAGTGCTAGGCACATGAGAAACAGCAAACTATGGAATTTTTCAATATAGAACCTCCTGAAATAGGAGGTAACTCACCCACAGGTACATGGCTGGTTGGTGGCAGAAGTAGGATCGGAACTCCTAACCACTGATTCTAATTCCTTGCTCTTTTCATTCTGCCTTGATATGATTCTGTATATATGTATCTATGTATCACTCATGTTTCCTGCGTGAATTGTGTCAGTTCTTCCCCAGTGTGTCCTTGGAAGAACAGAAATTCTTCTGCTGGTGGGTGGGGCTTTGTTTCCACTTGGTTACACTGAAGGGTGGAGACGGTGTGCCCTTGATCTCTAGCTTCCATGACCGAAAAAGTCTGAGAACTCCTGCCACCGACCAACCACAAAGAGCCAAGAAATCCTAATTGGATCAGCAAGGTTAGAGTCTGGGCCTTCAGCCAGCCCTTCGGTGACAGACTCTCTGCCCTGGACATGTTATAATCAAATAACCCAGCTCTGAAACACACAAAGGCTGTTTAAAAGAGTTTGCAGGTGAGTAGCTTGGTAGGAAACTTAAGAGTCTCTAGGACAGTGGGTCTCAGACTCACCCTGAGCCCCCAGAAAAAATGGAACCCTTAGCAGAACATGACAAAAGATTCCTACATTAAAATAACTAAATATATAATTTGTGCTATTATCAGATCTAATAGAGTCTAGAATAGCAGACACCAAAAATTTTAGAGAAAAAATATGAAAAAAACTTAAAATTGAGAAAATTCTATCCATTTTTTTCCCTTGGGTACAGGAGCATTATTATTCAATTTTCGTGGCAGAACATCTTGATTCAGCCTGTGGAGCCTAGTTTGAGATCCCCTGCAGTAAGTAAAACATGCAGAAAGGACTCCTTATACTAGGGTGGAAAATAAACAGCAAATCAGGGGTTAATTGGAAGGACCCTGACAAGAGAAGTAAAAAAAGAGAGAGGCAGGTGGCAGGAACTGTCACCACTTCTCCAAGTC
>PVKY010003072.1:0-22895 GCA_004027775.1 Bradypus variegatus | reverse complement strand
TGTATGCGTGTATAGACGTGTATAGATGTACAAACACATAGGTTGGCCCCAAGTTCATAGTCCCATGTGGATAAAACGCAGCCCCAGTCAACACAGTGGTGAAGGCACCACTAGCAAACCAAACAGCTTGAGCCAAAGAACAGCAAAAGCTCATGGGTAGAAGTAAGTGAAAAAGCATAAGGCTTCTGCCCCTTTGACAGAAGCATAAAATAACTGCAGGGAGGAGAGTACAGAGAAAGATGAGCCTGGGAAGACACATGGTAATTAAATACTTACTTCTGTGATGACTGATTATGAGGAAAACAAATCACGTGAAATATTACTGGTTTAAGAAAAAGAATCCAGATTCTGGAGACAAACTTATTTGAAGACTAACCTGGAGTCCAAAATGTGTTAGCTGTGTGACCCTGGTCAGATTATATAACTCTTCAAGCTATACTTTTATCTCTAAAATGAAGAAAAATTAATACTTACCTGGAGGGGTTGCAGTGAGAATATATGAAATAATGTATTTGTGAAAGAGTCTGGCAGAGCATCTGACATACAATAGACCCAACCAAATGTCCTTTCTCTGTTCTTCCCACCTTCCCTCAGTCTTGCTTAAAATTAGGGAACACACCAGACAACATTCCTTACAACTCAACAGTTGTTCTGTTTCCCAGGCAATTCACATTTCTGAGCTTCACTTTATGTCTTGATCCATCTGTGGAAGTACATTTTCAAACTAGAGGCACTGTAAAAATGCATGATTATTTGGCCTGGTTTTGTTTGATTTGTTTTGATGCTCTAAAAAATGCTTGATAACCATTTTTAGGGTTATGTCTGTGTTCCAACATTAAACTACAGCCATTCCCACATCACAACACCCTGCCACCACCATTCATCACCCCCGCCCCCTCTCTCCAGAAAGAGACATGATTGCAGTAGAATTACCCAGGAAGATGTTTCAATTCTCTGCCTTCCCAGATCCAGAAGAACTTTTAAAACCAGGAGAGTTCATCCTGAAGATTTGAGATTTTTCTTAGGACATCCCAAAGAGAGAGCTGGGTCAGATCTGTAAACCTGAAGCCACCCTAAGCCCACCTAGAAGAAAATCACACCTGCAATTTGTTATTCTCCATGTCTCTGTCCTGACCTCCCAAGGGTATTCAGCAAGCACACTACTCTAAAACATGTAGCTTCTTTTGCAGAGTGGAACACTCAGAAGAAAGGAAAAGCATACAATTGAGGAAAGACACTTCATCAACCCTCACCTGACCAGACAGGTTTTAAAGAACAAGTAACAAAACAAGCAAACCAACAACAGAGTTTGCATCTGCTTGTGGGCTGATTCCATATCCCAGTCTGAGATGGGAGGGAAGGAAGAGGAGAAGGAAGTGAAGAAGAGGAAGAGAAGAGAGAAAGAAAGAGAAAGACTGATCGAGAAGCTCATTTTCTTTAAAGCAGGAAGAATCATTAGGATTAATGTTAGTAAATCAAGATCTGCATCAAAGCATGAAATTGGTATTAACCCTACCACTTGGGAGAAATCCTGGCCTTCCTTCTGAGGGCAGGGTCCTTCTCAAGGGCCCAGGGAGTCTGTTCTGTCAAGTTTGCCAGACTTTCTGACCCAGTCCCAGGGTCCCTAATCTTAATTTCTCCAAGATGGCTTGAGAATGACTTGTCCCACTTGGCTCTGTGGTGATGGAAATATATGTACAAATAAACCTGTTTATCTCTAAGTCTTAGGGGATCACTGAACCACTTTGGGATAAAAAACAGTTGAGACTGGGGGAGGGGATCTCAGTTGCCTGGTTTTATAAAAGTTGCCCTCCCCTTTATAAGAAGCTGGAGTATCTAGAAAGACTCTTGGGATATAAATAAATTGCAGTTAACTGGGTCTTCAGAAAGCTGGAGTTTGGTTAAAGCTAGTTGTAATACAAAGTAATTACATACTTTCATGGCTACGGGTTGTTGTTTTTTCTTTTTTTTTTTTTTTCTTCCCCATAGCTAAGACTTTTTCCCTTTTAATGCTTTTCTTACAAAATATGTAAATATGTTCAAGTAAGTGCTCCCATTTATAAAGTTCTGATTTTAAATATGATATTGACACATCTACTCTGTACATGTAACTGCTGGGAAATAAAACATTGTGCATATACATAAAACACAACATTATACTGCTGCAGATTAGCAGGACCTCCAAAGGTAAGTCATGATGTAAGGCTGGAGTCACTCTCCTCTCTCCTGATACCTCTGGAGACAGGTGCAGAGTAAGTGCTTTTTACCCAGGGCTTAATTTTCATGGGATCTCTTAGACACTTTGAGTGTAGATGCAGGAAGAAGACAGAGAAAGAAAAGCTTGAAAAACTGATCCTGGCACAGGGAGACTGATTCTACACCACTGGCATTACCACCTAAACTGTACTACATCCACAGTCTTCACCATCTCTCTTACTCCTCCTCACCCCTGCCTCCATTAGTAGTTGTACTAAAAGCAATAAAACACATAAGGGCACTAGATGAGTTCGAGGACATTGAACTGCATTCTAATGTATAAAAACACCAAAAAACAAGAAACAAAAAACTCACCTTAGTTCTTTGCTAAAACCTCGCCACAGCCAGTTTCCTATAATATCTCCAACTAGCTTCCTTAGTTGAAAGAAAACTTCTGTCAACCTAGGCTCAGTCTCTACGTACCAAGGAGAAAAAAAAAAATCCAAATACAGAAGTGCTCCATTTTATATTTTTTATTTTGTAGGTATTTCTACAAGTTAGCTTTCGTTCAAAATGAAACCACCAGCATGGAAAAGGATGCAAAATTATTTCATTTAGATAGAAAATAAACATCTACAAACAACTGGAATTTGAATAGTTTAAATACACATACACATATGTATTTGGAGCCTTTTGTGAAATTCTCTAGAATAACCTGCTTTGCCAAAAAAAATGTTTATATAAGCAGATAGATTCCTATGTGCAAAACTGATGTGTAAGCCAAAATGAATTCCACAGCATATGTATCAAAATGCAATTAGTTGAAGGGACTATTAAACTAAGAACTATGGAAATAATTTAGGTGAAAAGTTTCATTCAGAAGCTTGATTTTCCTTTGTTTCCAAAAAATGAGATGTCCTATGATTGTATATTAGAAATACCTCAGGGGTGTTCAGATGCAATGCATGATAACCTAATGAAAATTCTCCATTAAAATTATTGTGGGTGTACTCATGAAGTATTTAAGTCAAAGAATCAAATAAATGCATACCATGTGACATTCTAGTCTTCTAAATATAACTGAATCTCTAGTGAAGTTTATAAATAAATAAGTACCAGGTTGAGTCTTTCCCCAGAAGCCTTAGATCTATACAATGTAACCAGAATTCTCTGGTGATGGGGCAAATCACAGGGGGCAAGTCAAATCTCTATCACCTCCTTTTTACCTCCTCTCTATCTTGAAAAACCATAGTGATTTATTTTTACGATAAAAAAAGAAAGTAGTATGTATTAAGGCAGCTTTCGCTAAGAGTTTATATTTATACTTCATGATAACCTATTGATACTATACTTGGTCAGATCATGTTGATAAAAATTTGAACTGAATTTGGCAAATTCTGACAAGATGAAAAAAAATGTCTGGATTATATAGATACAACAGGAAGCAAAACATAAATGCAAAAACTGAAATATATTTCAAAATAAATTTTCCAGACTGTATGTACTTTTCATTTATAGCTATCTAACCTTCATTTGGCTAAAGATGCACAAGTTCTATCAAGATATTTGTTTCCTTTTGTAGTTAAGATTTATTTAAATATGTCATTTAAAAAAAATAAAAGAAAGAAAGAAACCTGTCCAGGTAGTTTTTTTTTTTTAAGTCAAAGATTATTTTCCAGGATACAGATGACTTAGATGCTATAAAGTAATTTTTATGATGTGCTAAGTCTATCAGTAATTTTTAGGTTATTGTTTTAGATGTATTTCCTTATTTCAAAAATGTAACAGTGCATGTGTGCTATCCTATAATAAATGTACTTTAGAATAATGATGATTTCATAAAGATATAACAAATTTAATAAATATTGCTTCCATGGTAAATAACATCAACAACATTTCTCTCATTTTCAACAGTTGCTGTATATAATATTTATGTATTATTATTCTCTTTTAACAAATGTGGAAGCTAGTCCAATTTCCATACAAATTCACTGGTATGTTTAAGGGAATGTTATTACAATGCTATTCACTTAATTTCTTAGCAAAAAATATATATATATAGAAAAAGAAAACATCAGTATTTGGAATCTATAAATGATGTCCTGTGTGGTGATATATATACACATTCAGTGTATTGTATATAATGATTAATACTTTTCTCTACTATTTGTTTATTCAACAGAACTCCCTCAGAAGATAATCTGTGAAAGATTAGTCCAACCTAGTACATATCTTCAGTTTACAAATAAAAACACACATACAAATGGAATATTACCTCCTTTGGCAAATTAGAAAGTCAACCAAAACACCAAAATGAAAAACATGACACAAAATTGTCATGTCCCACAAATGTATTTGCTGAATGAACAGCTTCTGCGTATCCATGCCCTAAACACTTTTCTGAAACAATGGAGATTTCTACAGCAAATATATTTTTTAAAGAAAAGTCCTTTTAAAATGATGCACTGTAGGTCACACTGTTAAGTATTAAATAGATTCCTACTCTTTTCTGAATATTCTTATTAGCCCATTTGGGAACATAGTTTATAAAAGAATTATTCATTGTTCCTATGTATATATTGTAAAAATAATTCACCACACTTGACCAAATTATTTTAAAAGAATATACAGGAAGAAAAGAATACAAAACTTTCCCCTGCCTACATGTGAGAGCTTGTCAGCATTCAACTCCAAGGCCTTTAATCCCAGGGTTTACATAATTCAGATAACACTTGATTACTCCATCCCAAGAATCGTTGAACTCTGCAAAATCTGAGTAACAGAGTATTTTCCATATTTAAAAAAGCCAATCTCTAATAGTAGGCATCTAAGTAAAACACACTCCCTGAGACCAAGCCATGCAACCCATTTTTTTCTGCATTTACTTCATAAACCAGTGTAGTTTACTACGAAGTAATTCTGCCTTCTTGCATCCATTATCAAGCCAACTAGTTCTACAGCTTAATTTGCTGAACTCACAAATCCCTAGCTGCACATTTTGGGGGGTTTAAAAGGATTCTTTGAATCTTAGCAAGTGAAACCGTTAGTTACGTTATTCAGGAATCCAAAAGTGCACACAAACCAAATTTTAAACTTAAAAGAATACTGCTTTGACAGCCACTTCTATTTCTTTAGGAAAAAGATTGTTTTATGTCTTTTGACACATGAGATTCAATATCTCCTGCCTCTGTTCACTTGTAAACATCAGCCATTACCAAAAAGCTTTGCTCACTTGGCTAAATTGCAACCTGAGTAATGGAAAACAGACAGAATAGCACAGAAATATTGGCTTCCAACCCCAAATATAAAAGTGACAAAGTTTTACCTTCAAAAATGTCTGAGTTCTAAATCAATTAAATCCATCCATAAAGCTGATGTATGTAGCACTTCACTTTGATGTATATGAGTGCCCAGATATGTTTTAACATGTGTTCATAATTATCATATAACCAGATAAAGGAATGACACACAAATTAAATTACAAACATCAAATAAGCTCTGTTAAAATTATCAAAGTTGAGCAAAGAGGCCCCTACTCTCAGTGGTATGAAACATTTTGAACCATTCTTTTCCTTAAGTCCTTATTTAAGCATAGAATCACCAGTTCCTCTTAATTCTAGCTAGCAAGGTTTAGTCTTTTAATGTATCCTGACTGCAACATCATGAAGTAGAAAATCGACAGATATCATTCAGCATCACCAATAAGTCCCACATATGACTCCTGCTCATACCATTTGGAAACCAGTCCTCACGTGACTACCGGCCTGACACCTCATCCATCAGCAGTGAGTGCAGAGAAGAGCTGGAGAGTCTTCCTTGAGCCATCTCTGGAGTGGAGGCCCAGCTGAGAAACAGGCTTCTCTTCCAAAAGCAATTAGATCTTGAAGATCATGCCTTAGCAATTTGACCTAAAGCTATCCTTACTTGCCACAGTCTCCACCATCTTCAGAGGAAGTGACCAGAGTAAGGCAAATGAGGAGAAATCCAGGTCTCTACGGCCTGATTAGAACTTTGTTGTGTCAAATAAACTTTGGCTACTGGACGAGAGTACCCTATGATTGCCCTGGCTTTAGAAAGATCTGTCCAGTGCTTCTCTGTCTTCTTTCCTTTCTCTCTCTTCTCTCTCCCTCTCCCTCCCTTCCTCCCCCCCCCCCTCTCTCTCTCTCTCGTTTCAAAAGGGGCCTCTGGTCAGCGCTGATTAATAAGTGTTTTTGTTGAGGAGTGTTGAATAATAGAGGATGGCCGGTGACCCAGTAAAGACTAAACCTTGCGCTGCTTTATTGTGGCAAGCTGAGAAAGGGGCTTTAGGCCCGGGACCCCAGCACTGACCCGCACACATCCCGCGGATCGCCCATTCATTCTCACAGCCCTCCAGTCGCCCAGGCTCCTATTGTTTGCCAAGCAACAATGGAGATTTCGCAGGGAAAGTAGAGCTCTTTTCAGATTCCTCTCTGATGTTTTGCATTTAGGGAAACGCGAACCTCCACTTTTTCCCCCCGACATTTTCCCTCTTGGCAGTTAAAGCGGTTCGTTTTCGGGGAAACTTGTGTGAGTTTGGCGATTGTTCTCCGAACACCAATGTTAGGAGGAGGCGAGATGGGTGGAAAAAGGAGAACCCCAGAGACTTCCTCCCCCCCTCCCTTTTTTTTTAATGCATTTAGACGGCCGAAGCTGCCTCTAGGGAGAAGGGGGAGGGGAGAAGAAAAAGAAAAGAAAGCGTTTCTTCGCCGGTGTTGCCGGGGCGGCGGGGGCTTCGGGGCGGAGGGGCGAGTCGCCGGGCCCGCGCCTCATGCGCTCCGGAGCGGGCGCCGCCACCTTCGCGGCCAGGAAGCGGCGGCCCCAGTTTGGCCGCCGGCGGGCGAGCGGGCGGTCGCTCCCGGTTTCCCCCATTCGTTTGCCCTCCCGGAGCCCTTCCCTCTGCCTCCTCTTCCCGGGCTGAGGCGGCCCCACGGGTCCGGGCGCAGTGAACTGCGGGCTGCCTGGGCACCTTCGGGGCAGACTCAGCCCAGAGGGGCTGCGGCGGGAGTAGCGCCGAGGTCTCGCAGGTCCGGACCGCGTCTCAGTCTCGGAGACTTACTTCTGCTTTGCTTTCTTGCACCCAGACCGGGGCGGGACCCGGGTCGGGGGAAGGTTGGGGGCCGTGGGGGAGGCGGGGGCGTGCGGCGTCCTATTGTGAGAGGAGGACATTGCCTGCGGGGGCTTCGCGCAGCCTCGGGCGGGCGAAGGGCACAGGCCGCTAAGCAGGAGGGGCGCCGCGTGGGGCCGCGCGAGGCCGCCCTCCCTGGGCAGGCCCGGTCCACGCCCTTGCTGCCGCCCGACCCCCTACGCGCCCTAGCGCGCGCCTCGGCGCGGAGCCTGGTGGAGGCGCCCGCGCAGGCCAGGGCACGGCACAGGCTGCGCGGCCTGGTGGGCGACGGGGAGCGCGCACTGCGCCTGCCCGCGCGGCCCAGCCCGCCGCCACCCTTCGCTCCCCAACCACTCCTTCAAGTGTTCAGAGCCGGGAGATGAAGAGGAGGAGGAGGAAGGGCAGAGGGAGGAGGAGGAGAAAGAGGCGACGAGCGGCGAACTAAGGGCAGCGCGGGGGGACGAGGGCGCATTGTCCGGTCCCCCCAGTCCAATTGATATGCTAATCCCTTTTCTGATGCCATAACAAAGAACACCTTTGCACTTTTAAAAGACTTTTGTGCCCTGGCTACAGAAGTTTATTATCCACTAATTAGCAACAACTTCTGGCAATGAGTTGGGTTACATTTTCATAAGTTCCAAGCCCGGCGAAGAGGTACGCAGTACCGGCGGAGGTTTGCGCGCCGAGAGAGGCCGAAATATGGGTCTGGAAGGGAGTTGCTGCCTTATGTTCCCGGGCCGAGGGCGAGAGGCGGGAATCTGGAGCCCCGTTCTCCGATCCGACTAAAAGGTGACCCAAGAAAGAATCTTCGGGCAGAGAGCCAAGCGATCAGGGCCCAGGGAAGCAGGTGATCCAACTCTGCAGTCCTCATCCGGAGAGCTGCGCGGAGGCGGCGGCTGCAGACTGCCTTGCAGGTGTCCCGCTCCAGCCATCTGTCTGGAGTAAGCCGGGGAGGGGGTGAGGGTGAAAGGCCAGCGCCAATGTTCCTGCGCTATCCTCCAACCTCTCTCGCATTCTCCTTTGCGTCCTCGACCCAGAATAAGCCGCTGGCGGGGGAGCAACCGATTCATGGGAAACGCGCCCACCGCCTGGGTTCCTTCCAAAGGCCTTTCCACCAACAAGGCTGAAATCCAGGGGCCGAGAAGATGCGGCAAGGCTGGCATTGCCAAAGCCAGCGGGGGCTTGAGGGGGCACTGGGTAAAGGGTCCACCTGGGGTCGCCCGAAGTCGTCATTCCACAGAGCAGACCCTGCTGCGTAAGCAGAGCACAGAGCCGCCCCCTTCCCGCCTGGCCAGACACACTGCACACCGCATGACCTTGCCTCGCTCGGGCTTTGGCAAGAAATTGCCAGTCTTTAGCATCCCACATCCCAGGTCAATAAACTGAAAACAGATAAAATGAGTATCATCCGGTGAACGATAAAGGGCAGGGAGATGATGCGCATTCCTTCCAGTGCCGCCAAAGAGAACGCTCTCTCTTGCTGCTAATGAAACACCCTAGCAGCGAGGCCTTCGGTCTCGGCTAAACCGCAGAAGAGCCGCTGTTTTGTCTTAGGTACTCGAGCCCCCCAAACCAGCATCTTCAGATTAGTGATTAGACACACACTCACACGTACATAAACTTTCTAATTTAAAAAAAAATCACCATTTTATCTTTGCTTTTCTGCTTTTTGCAAACGGCCGTTGGAGGTGGTGGTGAATTTTCAAGCAGATGTCAGCCGGAGCTGGCGGCCTCTGCATCCTTCTGCAGCAGTTGCAGCCAAGACTGATATTACAAAGGTTCAAGATGAAGCCTGGCCTTACTGAGAAGGACTCAAAGTCCCAGGGTGATTTGGGGTGTAGGAGCGAAGATTTAGAGGCTGAGGTGGGGATTTACATTGTGTTCCCTCTTGATGGAAATAAAGGTTAGGAACTGCGGTCCTAACCTTTCTGGTAGTTAGTGCAGTGTTTCCAAACAAGTGCTATTTAGAGTTAGAAAAAGGAGGGGGAGGCAGACTGGCGACTTTACCGCATATAGCTGAAGAAAAAGAAAATATAAAGATAACCAAGATGTTAATGATATTGAATCCGAAGTTCCCCCAGACAAGGGTCTCGGCAACAAGAAAATATTTCCCTGCAGCAGTAGTCTTGGGTGGGGTAAGGGAGGAGGTGGGTGGTAAGTATGAGGAAGGGAAGGTCTCTCTCTGCTGTCACCTTCAGCCCCCTTCATTGAGAAAGAACAATGGCTGGGCCTGGGGTTCTTTTAGAAGGAGAAACTGCGGGAAGGCAGAGTTGCTCTTTGTGCCCCAGCCTCTTCGGAGGAGGGAGGGCCATACATATGACCCCCCTGCTTCCTGGCAGTGTCCCCGAGATCTGAACCCCAAAGAGACTCTGAGAGCTAGAGAGGCACTGGCCCTGTCGCTCCTTAAGGCCCACTCAGCCGCTGGAAGAAACCCAAGCAAAACAGAGCGACCTGAGAATTCACCAGGGGAGGAGGGCTGGCTGAAAAAACACAACGCTCTCACATGGCACATTTGCCCCCACCCCACCCCAAAGTCTGATCATCGTGGATTCTGCTTACCTGTGTATTTCAGATTAAGAATGTATTTATTTATTTAATCCTTCAGATCTTCCCATACTACATAAAGACTTAATTCCTTCCCAAAGCTAAGGGTTGATAAAAGGCCCATTGGAAAGCAATTGGGGATCATATGACTGTGACCTTGGCATGTGAAAAGGGGGAGGGGCAGCAGAATTGGGGCGAAATCCCAGGCCTGTCCATTTCTGGGGCGGCCTAGGCCTTCAGGAAGGCCGCTAACAAGAAGGGGGGAGGGGTTGTATTTTCAAAGGTTATCATTACCAGTTCATTCGCTAAAGTTGGGAACTTGGTATTTTTATATTAGGTGAAATACATGATTTAATTATACTCCAAAAACAAATTAAGGACAGGCCTTCTACACAAATTGGAGGCAGCTAAATGCTCTTTTGTGCCTGCAGCCCTCGGCTGTTAAAGAGGCTGCTGATGCATGAGAAGTAAGTGACTGATTTAACTCATTGGGATGCAGGAAGCGACCTGCCCTCTTTTGAAAAAAAAGCGAGCGAGCGAGAGAGAGAGAGAGAGAGAGAGAGAGAGAGAGAGGGAGAGGGAGAGCGACTTCGAGCTAGAGAAGAGCGAGGGAGGGGAGAGGAGGGCAAAGAAGAGAAAGAGAGAGAGAGAACACTCTGGGGGAGGGAGTCAGGGAGGGAGACCAAACCCCCCGCTTTACAGCGTTGAAAGCTTCTGAATTTCAAGCAGAAAGTAGAAGGAGCCCCACACAGCAATGCGCGTCTTTCCTTGGGCTGAGAGTGCAAAGCGGAGACAATGAAAATCTCCATCCCCCTCCCCCACTCCCTCTAGGCTACAAGATTTTTGTTTTCGTTCCTTCTCAGCGGTGGAGGATGTGCAAAATCAAACACATAGAGATGTGTATATATTTTTTTAATGGGGGGGCCAAGACGCGGATTACCCAAACGCGCACGGGATGTAAGTACCATCTTTTCCTGCGTTAGCGCGGCTCTGTGTCGTCCGGGTGACCGGGAGTGTTCGCTTTGTGAGTCGGGTGGCTGGTTGTGTTTTGGTATTTTTATTCACAGGGGCTTCCTCGAAGCTTGCGCTTTTCGCATGTGAGCGGCGAAGTGTTTCGCTCATTGTGGCGTGCAGAACTGGGGACTGGGGTGGCGGGACGCGGCGAATGGAGGGGTTCCCGCGTCGCGAGCATCCTTCAGCTCCGCCCGCCCAGCTCGGGGCTGCAAGGTTGGTTCCTGGCACTGGATGGAAATCAGGTCTCAACTCCAGGGTACTAGACGCGCTTAGGAGTCGGAATGAAACTGGAAGGGAGGATCTGAGTAGGGAGGAGACCTGAGCCCCCTCCGGCCTAGAATGGAGCCTCCGGCAGCCGCGCGCGCGATCCCTTGGTTTGTCCGACTTAGCCTTGCCGGGGTTAGTAGGCTCTCTAGCATCGCGCCTTCGGTGGGTCTTTTATCTGCATCTCAAATAACAGGCCTTCTTGTGACGACTGCTAAATGAAGGTGGAAGAGAGAGTACGTGTCTCAGAGAGCCCAGGCGGCAGAAATTGCGATTCTGAGAAGGTCTTTTCTGGCCTCTTGAAAATGTACAAGAATTCCGCGGGCCCACGCTTTCTTTGTGTGCCAGGCAGCGCCAAGCGCTTTGTGCATCACAAGGAGAAAATGGCGAGTCCTATTGTGTTTAGGCCATTTTCTTCCGGTACAAGGGTTTTCCCAAGTTCTAAATGATTCTTTGGAAAGTAGTCTTCTAGCGCCCAGGAAAGTGTGAATTACAGAAGCTCGGCCCCCCTGGCCTGGCGTGGGTACCAACCTCAGTTTTGGCAAGAGTCTCTTTTCTTCTCTTTGGGTTACTTGTATCTAAATACAAATACGACCAGTTTGTCCAGGTCATTAGCCCCCAAAGATCCGCATGGGTTCTTAGGGTTTCAGAAAATCAGCGTCTGTTTATATCTGTCCATAAATATACATATAAATATATTTTTCCTGGTAATTTGAAGAGAAAAAAACAAAACACCTCAAAAACGAAAACAATTAAGTGTCTACAGGAAGGAGGAAGGTTGTCATGTTTGTTTGTTTTCCTTTATCTTTTCACCTTTTTAAGAAAATACCAGGGAAGACTAAATGTTATTCTGTTGGGTCCATCTTTTCTTTTTTAAGCCAAAGGTGAAGCATTATTTTAGACACAAGAAATTATTAAATAAACTTAGCCACTACAGCATATGCCTCCTTTGCTTCATTAAATAAGAATTATAAGGTGCTAGAGAAAAGATTCAGATTAATGCTCTTAGTGCTTGTATGTGGGTGACTATATATATACACACACACACACATATATAGTGCACATGTATATTTAGAGAGGGCAAGAGAGTTGTTTAAATTTTTTCTTGATTTGTCATTTTTGTAAAAATGTCTGTGCACTTGTTAAGCCATATGTAAAAGTGGACAAAGTGTCTATACAAGAGTGTCTATGTTAATTTTTTAAGAAAAATTGCAGGTTGAAAATGTTATTTCCTATGTACTACAATTCTTTGGACCTTTTGATTGGGGTGGTGATTTTGTCAGCTGAAAATAATGAAATGCAAACTTTCCCCATGCAGTTCCAGTACTCTCAATTTGGTGACATATGGGGGGGAAAATGAAAACAACTGAGATGGGGAGAGAGTACTTAAAGCTTATAGATTTTTCCCCTTTAATTTCATCTTAAAATGTTAGGGAATCCAATTTGTACAGAAGCATAGCAATTTACATTTTTTCAAAATGCACCCCTAGCATGTCCCTTCATGTGGATCAAGACCATGGACAGCGAACTAATATTATATCTATGAACAAAGAGGTATCTAGTAAAATTTTGTGGGGAAAAAAATAGAGGTTTACATTCAAAACAAGTGTGGGAGGCAAAAACAATCTTTATATTAATTTAGAGAAAGTAGGTTCTTTTTAAATGTGGCATTTCAAGATTATTCTACCAAGTTTCAGAGAAACAATGATTTACATGTTCAGTTTTTACCCTGTCTCAAATAGTATGTTTTAATCCAATTAAAATAATATGAAGTCTACCTTTTGTTAGTGGTAAACAAAAAATTTTAATACATCCAGTTAAGGTGTGGGCTGTTTCTTATAAGGCTTGGAAGTAGAGCAGGCAAAGAGAAATTTTCCTATTTCAGGCTGGCATTAGCTGAATGACACTAGAACAAATTAAATTGATTTTTATCAATGGCTGAATTTCTAAATGCAAAGAATTGAAAAAAATTAAATGCCACTTTGACAGACAGGGATAATATGAATGGAGATACAATCCAGCTATGCCTTTTACTCCTGTTCATTTGTTGTAGTCAGTGCAATGTTGTGAGCAAACATTTAATTTTTTTCCAAGAAATTGCCGATTCTTTCATATATGCTGATTTGATTTGGGGCATAGGTAGATTCAGGGTGGCTCTATGCTGGAGAGCAATTGATTTCGTTTTGAACATTGTTTGAATTTCCTTTATTCCTTTACAGAATTGAACTTCATTTAAAACCATTTCATTTGTAGATTACATAACATGTTCAAAATTGCTCTTTTAAATTTCCAGTTTTGTGTTATCATTTGGTTCATTTCATAACTTGACTTCAGTGTAACTTTTAAAGGCCTGAAAATCATATAAATCAAAGATAGACAAGTTAGAGAAATTAAAAGTTTAAATTTATATTTAAACTTAAAACGACATCAATTTAAAGAGAGGTCGGCAATTATAAAGAAATAGTTCTTGATCTTTATCCATCAAATTTCGCATAGAATAAAACTGCAGTTACCTGAATGTGCAGGTTCTAAACTAGGTGCTAGATGTGTTTGAGACACTCTCACTTTTTTATTATTGTTATTTTTTAACAACGCCTGCAAAGTACTTGCAGACATTTTATGGAATCCTTATCAGCACCACGGTGAGGTCCCTGGTTCACCGAGTGGGGCCCAGGTCTCTGGTCGGGACGCAGAGTTCCACTGGGAGAACGTCATTGTTTAGGAAGGCACATTGGTCGGGATGGCATTCGTGATAAGATTAAGCATAAACCTAAACCGTGGCCTGGAGAAAGGATGGCAGAGGGCAAGAAGGGCTGCAGATAAGCCCTGCACCTGGTACTTGGGCACATAATTAAGAGGCAGCCCCTCGTCTGGAACGTGAGTTCTGTCCGGCCTAGGGTGCTTATTTTGCTGTTACTTGGCCAACCAAGTGTGAGCGAATGAGAGTCCTAGAACTTAGATGCCGGGATCTGGATGAGGGGTCCAGTGAGTTGTTGACTCGTATCCCCATTTTTAGGGAGAGGCAAGCAAGAAGGGTGACTTTAGCTTGCCTTGAGTGAGTCTCAGAATTGACGTGAGAGCTGGAGAGGCTGGGGCACAACGGTTTAAGGGTTGTCTTTGGACCACTGTTGGTGCCAGTGCAGTGCGGGCAAGGGCAGGGCTCGCCCTTTGCTGTAGCCACGCGCAGCTCGTGGGGGATGCGCGCCTTCTGCGGTTCTTTGGTTTCAAGGACACAGCGAGCGGCTCAGGACTTTGGGAGCCAACATATGTCTGACTGGTGACGTCAGCAGCCCGTGTAATCCTCTTGTGCTGAAGGCAGATGCCTTATTTGTTTGGCTGGAGCGAGCCATTAATCCCTAATTCTGGATCAGCAAGCGAGGGGGAAAGACCGGACCGCTCCGACCCACCCCCGACCCACCCCCACCTCCCACCCTAAAGCACCTTATACCACAAGAAGCCTCTCATCCGCCTCTTTCCTCCACGAATGCTCTGACAAGCAATTGAAAACGCTTTGCTCCTTTGCAGGTTTGAACAGGGATGGGAGGTCTTTCTCCTTCGGATTTCTAGGGCTATATGTATACATAGTTCTTTCTCTCATCGATTGTTTCGATTTTCTTGCTGTGACTCGACGATCTTGCAGTTTGCGGGGTCCTAAAGCACCAAGAGGTGGGGACTGGAGAATGCGAGTCGAGCGTGTGTTCCGAGGGAGGGGGTGAGGCTGGAGAAAGGGGGTGCAGGGTACGGGAACGGCTGGAGCTGCACGGGAGGACTATCTGCGGAAACGACATGATGATTCCAGCTCCCGAAATCGCTTCTCTGTTGGCGGTGATGTACGCGGGGCACGGCCCACCCCACCCCCTCCCCTCAAGGCTTCCGCAGCCCGGACCTGAGAGCTCCGCCACCGCCTCGCCCCCCGGGCTGCGGGTCCCCGGCTCTGCGCGCCGCTGGTCCCTCCCGCATCCAGCTGAAGCCTGGGGATGGAGGTCGCGGCCCACCGGCTGGGGTCCTCTCCTCGCGTCACCTTGTCTCCCTCTTTGGTCCCTCCCGCCTCCTGTCTTTCGTCCCCAGTCTCCCCCTCCTCCCTCCCGCCTCCCTCTCTAATTCTGAGCTTTGATTTTGTTTTTCAGGGGCGCTTTCTGGAGTCTCTGTGCAAGATCGGCTCTCTGCGCTCTCTCCGGCCACAGCTCGACTCTGCGCCGCCCCGGGGATGCAGTGGGGAAGGATGCACGCTTTCCCTCTGGCCAGACAGCGCCGTAGGGGACGCCACGAAAAGAGCTGCAGCGCCCGCCTCCTCCGGCCCGCTGCGCGGAGAGCTCCGCCGGTAGAGGTCAACTCCCCTCACCCTTTCCTCTCCTGTTCGCCCTCCCTCCGCCCGGCCCCGGCTCTTCCAGCCCCCTGACTCTTGCCGCAGTCTGAGGAGTGCGCGTCCGCCGGGCTATCCTGAGCCGTAACTCCCAGACCGGCCCAGACCCGAGATCCGCGCTCACCGGCACTGGGGAAGCTTTAGCCAGCAGCCGCGGCCTTGTCTATCTCGCGGCAAAACCTTAGCCAGACCAGATGGGCCACCCAGCTCTCCCGGGACTAGGCAGGTGCGGTTGAGTTAATTTTTCCGCATTACAAAGAAAGACGACCCAGCCCACCCTTCGACTCTCAGCTCTTTCCAAAATCTCCCAACCAAAACCGAGGTAACGTTATCAGAGGACACAGAGACTAGGCATATCTGCGTGTTTACCTTACAAACACACACGCAGGATTGTTTCCTTTTACCATCCCTTTATATATGCTAGATCTCATCCCCGACCGCAGCATGAGATTGGCAAAGCCTTCTGCAGCAGGTCGTGCAGTGGCGCGGTCTTTAGAAACCTGCCATTCCTTACCAGAGCATTAGGAGAGGTGCGGGGCGAATCAACTCGGTTAATTACCTTCAGTAAAATAACACGATTGCAAAATTAGATCTGTACCAGAGACGTAATTAACTCCGATCCACGCCGTCATTTGAAAACTAGATTTATAGGCATATGTATGTTTTTAGGTGTGCTGTAAATGTCATGCAGATATATGCATACGCAGACGCAGACATGTGCATCGTCTACACTTCCACCGAACAGACTAATTAACAGCGGCTCTGGCAGATGTGGCAGGAGGCGAGCTCAGACAGGAGCCCGGTTTATGAGTTACACTGTGGGGGAGTCGGGGAGTCTTGGGGATATCAACTTGGGGAGGAGGAAGGGCAGGCAAAGAAGTGCTGTGGTCGCAGTAAGTCAGTTTCTTTCCGGATCAAGATAAAGACTCTGCCCTCCGTGTTCACAGCGGACCTTGATTTAATGTCATACAATTAAGGCACGCGGTGAATGCCAAGAGCGGAGCCTGCGGGCTGCACTTGAAGGACACCAGCACGTCTCTGGGTCAGAAAAGGGAAACGACAGGGAGTTTGGGAGGTTGTAGAACGAACCCATCTTTTGTCGCATAAAGACCTCCAAGCTGATTTAGTGTTCCAAAAGCAAAAGGTTCAGACTGTTCAGTAAGAACCGTGGAATCCGCAGGGAAATCCCTGAGGGGGATTTTAGGGGAATTTCAGTGACAACTGTCAGGAGAGCAGTAGTTCTCATTTGTGGAAAAAAATGCTAGAAGGTTGATGCGTTTAGAAAGCAGTGGTTCTTTCAAAAGCAGATAGTGAGGTTCTTGACGTCCTGGGCCAAGTTGGGGAAACAAAGCAGAAGAAAGAGAGGAGAATAATACATTAAACGGCGCTCTGACCACATTGCCCAAGAGTCCTCGAATGGCTCAATCCCTGCAGGAAGCTCAGAGCAAAAATGCTCCTCGCGTGACTTCTCCCTTTCTCTTCCTAGGCTCGAGTCGGCCTTGCCTGGCTTTAAAACGCCAAGGAAGCTTCCTGGTTTCCGCACAGTCGCAAAGGCCAAATCGGTCAAAGGAGTAGGACAAGGGGAAAGGGCCAGGTCAGAAACTTTACAAGAACTCGGGAAATTAACGTATTTGGAAGCCAGCGAGGTGTTCTGTGCTAAGGTAGTAGTTCCGCACCAGGGCCTTGGAGCCAGAGAAAGAAAAATCCGGGCTAAGAAAGCGATCCTCGATGGATGGCTTTGTTCCGCGTTGGCCTGCACCGGCTGCAACAAAGGAGAGGAGCTAAAAGAGGATGCGCCAAAGTGGCCGCGCCCTCGGCGCCTGGAGCTGTCCGCGGTGCTGACCACGGCCCTCTCATTTTCTCTGTAATTAAACCAGAAAAGCAATAGGACCACCTCACCTCCACCTAAAAGAATAATAGAATATTAGGTAATTTGAGAAATATAAATTAAAAGGAGGGAAAGGCAGCATACAGCGAAACTTAACATTTTTGCCGAAATAATCCACTCTTTAGCTGTTGCCACACTTGGTTGATACTTTTCGGTCCTCACGTAGGAAGGCACGTAGTTATTGTATGTATATTGGGAAACTATTTCAGTTTATTTAGGCAGAAAACAGGATCTAAGCATTGGGAAGGCACTGCAAGGAAAATGGGAAGAATGAAGGATCTGTATGTTTCTTCCTACAATCATCTTCCTTAAAACATGGAGACATAAGGTGCTCAGCTCCGGACCTTAACAGTGCTGGTGTGGTCACCAAAAGGCCCCGCGACGGACTCAAATGTGGGCGACGAGACTTACAGGAAGGGGGTGGGACAGGGCCCACTAGGTGAGAAAGGGCAGGAGCCCACCCAGCCTGCCCTCTCCCCCTGGGCTCACAGCATGGCAGCCTCTTAACGCGGATCAGAGAGCTGTGCTGTGCGGAAGGCTAAGGGGCGCGGGAGCCTGCTCCGCGCATCCCCGCCGGCGGGAGGCACTGCAGGGCCAGGCCGTCTGAAACCCGCACTGCGGGAAAACCACCGCCGCAGCATCCTCCTCAAGGTTTCGGCAACCGGAAAAAGACTGAGTGGTTTACTAAATTCCAGGCAAATAAACATTTGCTTTGGGAGTCGAGGATGGGTCAGTACTGATAAAGCCATAGAATCTTTGAATCTCGCAATATATTTCATCAACCTAACTTAGATACTGAAAGCGTTGAAATAATAAATAATAAAATTTTAAATGCCCTAACTAAATAATGAATCAGAGTGACAAAGGAGAAAAAGAAATGGGAAGTCAACCAAATTCTTACTAGCCAGAGCTCTCAAGTGAAATTGCTACGCTGTTTGCCTGCGTATGACTATAAATCCCTAAACACAAACGCTGTTAGAATTAAGAACAGATAAAATAATCCAGATTGGGTAATAGTTGCAAAACCATCGATTTTGATCCAGATGCAGAAATGGATCATACACTGACAATGACCTGAAAGAGAATGTTTTCATCAAATTCGTTCTTTTACACCCAGGAAATAAATCGACAAGGCGCAATATCCTTGGCTGGAGGAGACCTCGCCCTCTCTCCCAGTGCAGATTTTATTTGACCTTGGACTTTAGCATTCTGGGAGTTAGGTCTTCCACATCTGGTTATTACTTATGTTTACTTTTAATTTTATACAATTTAGAAGAGGCTTAGCTAAAGCACATTGGAAAGAAAGGACTATTCCTATAACAAAAGAAAGGGTTGAGCAATATTGCTCTTGCACCGATTAAAGAAGTCATGGAAACTGAAATGGGTTAAAAGCATTACACTTTATCATGGAGGCCTTGATTCCATTTCAGTTCTCATCTCCTGCATCCACACACCCTCACTCATTTCCCAAAGCAACAAGGGCCCATAGCTGCAAAATAGTCCTGCTTGAGTTGTTTATAATTCATATTATGTAACAGAGACACACCTAATCCCCTTCACCCTAATCCTGTCTGTTTAGGACAGTCTGAACTCATCCTTCAGAAAGCTTAATCAGTTTAAAAGTTACTTTCTAAATAGAAATGGAATATGTGATATGAAAGAGAGAAGGTAAAATAAGGGAACACACAAGTTAGTAATGTGGTTACCCTGATTAAATCGAGTGGTGATCCATTGGTAATGTTTCTAGATCTTTTAAGACTATTTGTTTTCTATTTCTTTGGAACATAATCATCTGATTTAATGCCCCCCTGCCAATTTTCCTGCTATGAAATTTTATGCTCAGCAGTTGGAGAAGTTCAGCGTGGGGTGCCGTGGGGGCCCTCTGACAATCACAACTTTCATTTAGTGGTCTGGAGTTAAAAGTTTCTCGGAATAATTCAGGAACAGCTTGACCCATTGAGATACTCAACGACAGCCCTCCTGGGAAACAGTGTGCTCTTTTCCTGGGAAGAAGATGCTAGCTCACAGCCCCGGGGGTACTCGGCGTCAACAATGCCAGAGCGCCCTCTTCTGTCCCAAGGAGGCAGGACACCAGTTTTAAAGCCAGATGGCCCGAGACACAATAAGCTGAGGAAAATGCTAAACTCTTAGAATCATTTAATCCGAGCAATTTAAAAGCTCACGTCATATTGTACTTTTTAAATGGCCACAGGATATGTTTTGCTACTCCTTGGATGATTTACTTCTATTCTGGAGGATAGTGAAAAATCAATGTTTTGAAGTTTTCAGTCTGTCAAGTTATTTCTGTAGTCAAGTTACATTTCCACACCCCTACTCTCTCAATTTTTATATGGAAATACAAAATAGAAAATCAGAGAGAAAAACCTTTGTGTTGAATAGGTGAGTAGAGAATATTTTTAGTAATTTCTAAGATCTAATAAAGGAGAAAATTCTTAATTAAAATAAACAGGAGGCACAGGTTGTTTATTTTAAATATATCATTTTTAAAAATCAAGGCCCTAGTTATGGAATTCATTTTGTTTTGATTATCTCAGATTTTTCTCAGACTTTAAGTGTTGGGAATAATAAAGTGAGTTAGGTCTGCAGAAGTTGAAAAATTTGCTTCACACTAACACATACCCTATTTTCATTCTTGGAACTTTTCTAATGCATGTGTATCTATACTCAGCTTGCAAAGACTTCTTTAGAAAATAACACACTCTCAGTAGAAGTGACCAGATATGTTAGCAGCGGGGACTAAATCATAAGAACTGTTATTTGCATTACAAATTAATTTTTCAGCATGGAATTATCCTCAAATGAAACGGAGGAGATTTTTTTTTAAGTTAAACACTTCATTATTTTTATGTTTTTATGTTGATTAAAATAAACACAGAGCTATATTAATGCAGGACTGTAAATCTCAAAATTACAGCCTATTTCTAAGTACACATACACATCTTTGACATGAAAATGTTGTAGAGTGTACATCAGTGTTGATATAATAAGATGCTTCTATTAATTAAATGGTTCTCAAATAAATCTTATAAAAAACAAAGTTCTGCTTATTTTACTGTGTCAGAATCAAATAGCTGTCTAATATCACTTATTTTTAACCCAGCATTTAAGTGAAAATTCTTACAAGAATATTAAGCTAAAATTTAAAAACTGTATGATTTGACAGTTTGCTGTAATAGAAAACATGAGTCTTGATTATATATTAAAATAAGTTAAATATTAGACCAAACATGTGAAACTCCATAGAACAATAGGTACATTTTTCTTCCAAAAGCTACTTCTCAAAAGAATGCATTTACAGATTCATGCCATAAGTGAAATAAAGAAAATTGTTAGAGCTAGTTATGTTTACATTCCAAGCATTTTTTTGCAAAGTTTAAAATATTATTTTCTTTTTTGCTTAATTTAAATTTGGTTCTAAATAAATTTGTATTTTACCCAGGAAAGAATAAACACAGTAACATAATTTTTCTATATTCACAATAATAGTTACTACAATAAGTTTAAAAACAACTTTTGAGTATAATTAAATAAAAGATATTATGCACATCCACATATTTTTTTTTAATTTTAAAAACAATTTGCTTTCCTTTTGGGAACAAACCAAAAAAAATAAATAAATAGAAAATGAAGAGAACCAACTGAAAAAGCTTCTGAGATGTCCAAGAGATGCCCCAAGAGAAAAGCATTCACTAATATTTGCCATTCAGGTTTGTGTGTGAAATTTAACCTCTATTTTATAATTGTACAAGGGTAACATAATAACTGAAACACCCCTCCTAATTTCTTCTAGCTATAGGGAACCTACAGAAACATTCAATTCTATAGGTGTAATATTCACCGAGGAAATATATTTTTGGAAGCACAAATACAACAAAGCAACTAGTAACTGATGTTTTAAAAAAAAGAAGAAGAAGAAAGAAAAGAATTAACCACAACATTTATTGTGCCCTTATGTGCACTATTTGATGAAATTAATATAGATTTTAATACTTGTGGACCACATAAAAAGCTCTAATCACCAACTTCAGATTAGAAAGAGCAGGCTTTAGCACACTCAGCATCTTTTTATCCAGGATTCAGACTCAGCTGTCATTTCAATTTCCACCAAGTGCTGTGAAGCAACTAGCACAATATGGAAGTATGGCTGAATATGAATGGAGAATATAATGCCTTAAGACGGAATGAAATTGGGATGCCTGGAAATTGGAACTAATTATCTTTAAGATGAACGGTTGAGAGTTGCAGAATGCAGAGAAAATATTTACATTGAAGAACAAAGAGCCAGGTAAGTACAACAGCCCAGATGTTGGAAGCAGAAGATACTAACATAGCAAAAATAAGGTGAAATGGGATGAAATTCTGCCTTTTAGACACATGTAAAAAGAAAAAAGACAAGAATTTATTTCAATTTTGTTTTTAATATTTCAGTAGAAAATATTTACGCAGAAAAACCTTAAGGAATTATTAGGTATGTCTCCAAGAGCTTCCTTTCTTCTTTGGGATGTTTTGCAATTTTGAATTTGTTGAGTTAAAGAAAAACAGGAAAAAATTTGGAAATCAAATGAGCAAAATATTTACTTTGTTATTCAACTCTTATCCTGTGGACTGAGTACAGATTTGTTTTTTTTTCTTTTAGTTGTTGATCAAATATTTTTTAATCATAAAGAAGAGATTATTTAAAATATAATTACATATATGGTATAAAGAGTAGAATTAATCCAGCATGTGTTGGGAAAAATACCTTCCTTTTGTCAATTTCTTTAAATACCAGTGATATGTGATAAAGAAACTTGGTTTAGCAAATTGTTTCTTACCAATTTCAATGTCCCAATTAGTAGTCACAGACAGGATACTTAATTTGAACCCAATCACAATACTTCTTGGGAATTCTCAATGCTCCATGTTAGTGTAAGGAGAGAGAGGACCAGGTTGAAGTGCTAAACACTAAGAACCACAGGCAAGGTCAACTCAAGGCTTATGAAACCATAAAGTGGAGAAGAAAGGTGTTCCCTTGCCCAGAGCTGTGTAGGGTCAACTTTGCAGGTCAGAGGAACAACTTCTTTCCCTGACTCCACTCTCGCAGTTCCCAGAACCAGGTTGCAGTAGTCCCCCATTTCAATCGTCCCGACAATCTGAGACAATCAAGCAGAGCTTGGCTGCAAGAACTCTGAGAATAAGTTTTTTGATTCATGATTTTTACAACCTGGGTATACTTAAAAGAAAGGGATTCTGATTCTGGGATAGAGTTATAATTACCTATTTTCAATTCAGGAAGCATACATATTTATAAATGTCCACTAAGCAGAAGGCAGTCATGCTAGTTGGATGGGGAAGGAGGGCTGTGGTGTGCTTGTATACATACGTATGTATGGAAAGTAAAGCTAATAATAAGGAATACCAATATGAGAGATCACAGTTAACATTTAAAACATGGTAGTGAAAAAAATAAAACCAGAATTAGCTGTGACCTGGATCCATCT
>PVKY010003071.1:0-22930 GCA_004027775.1 Bradypus variegatus | reverse complement strand
GGCTGGGCACACTCAGTTCCCTATATCCAGGCCCAGTCCCTGCACCTTGTGTCTTTCCTTGGTGGGAAGGGGCCACAGCCAAGGTGGGGAGGACCCTTATTCTGTTAAATCTCTCTCAGCTATCTAGGTCTTCTCCTCAGAGACAATGTACTATCCATTTCCTGAGTTTTTCTGGAGATGATTCATACAACTCAGGCAAATACATTCATAAAAAATATCCTCCCTCCCCCTGACCATTGCTTTTTACACAATGATAGTGTATCATACATGCTATTCTGGACCTTGCCTGTTTTACCTAATAATATACCTTGGAGATAATTTCAGTTCTGTTCATAAAGAGCTACCTCATTCTTTTCTTATTTTTGACAAATGCATAATATTTGATCAATGGTTATGTCAATTCATTTCACCACTCTTCTGTTGGTGGAAAGTATTTTAAATATCTTTATATTAAAACAAACATGGACTTCCTACTGAGTATAAAACTCATACAAATTTTACAGATAAACCCTAAGATTCCTGCTGCCTGAATATACCCTTAGGTCTCCTCAGGGTTTATGACTAATCTCCTTTGCAGAAGGGTACTTAGGTGGAAAAATG
Source organism: Bradypus variegatus (assembly GCA_004027775.1). NCBI lineage: Eukaryota > Metazoa > Chordata > Mammalia > Pilosa > Bradypodidae > Bradypus > Bradypus variegatus. The sequence continues at coordinate 22,330 of PVKY010003071.1, read as the reverse complement.
TGGGCAGCAACTGTTCTTCCAAGTGGCAGGACCTGAAGAGACAGAGATAAAGCTTCTTTAAGAAGCTCATTCTCTCAGAGAGAGAAACATCTGTGTATACAGTAAACGCATTAAATATGCCATGAGCATCCTGATGGCAGTCCACTTAGGTGCCGTGTGGGCCCGGAGGAATGGGCAATCACTACCCCTCAAATGTCTGGTGACATCTCCCCTACCCTCCCACAGCTCTGCATGTCACGGACTCTTGCTCAGCTCTCCCTGCTCGAATGCTTTAGGTTGCAATGGGAGCTGCCACCCTGGGGTATATCTGCCTGTGTCTGAGCCAAAGGCATGACCCCGATGGGCAGGCCCAAGCCATTATGAATGTTCCCACTGCCACTCAAATCTCAGGCCACTAGGATGGGAGGTCGAGCTGAGAGTGAAAATGACAATCAATAAGGAACGAGAAACTTCCAGGGCATGACCTTCAAACTACACCCATATCAGCAGACACACTTCAATACATGAAGGCCAGGTCCCAGACGAGCTGAAGGACAAGCACAAACCCAACCTTGGCAAACCGGTTGCTTCCGGTCCTCTCCTTGTGCAGGCTATAGTCCAGGAGCCTCTTGCAAATGGTCTCGGTGACTTCGATTAACCGTAAGTCCCTGCCAAGACAGCAGCACAAGAGGAACTGAATACCCCTCTGAGCCCCAGAGGGTTAGCAGTCTGTCCCTCTAGCCTTGCTGCATCTGTGCATCTCACCAACAGGAAGTCAGAGCTGGGAGGAAGATGGACCATCTGGTCTGGGGGCTCTGAAATGCTGGAACACGGACCAGAGAGACAAAATTGTAAAGGATCTAAGGCAAAATAATGAAAATTAAGACTCTTTATAAAGTTAAGCGACTCAGTATTTGGATTTTTTTAATAAAGCAAAATGCATCAATTTTGATGTTAAAATAGTATTTCATTTTGAAAGGATGATCACAGCTGATGAAAGTTTCTTGTTTTTGACATTTATACCTGGCAACAGACAGTTTGGTAATCCTATGATATCAACACCTTACAAAATGGCATTGGGCCTTGAAATCCAAGAATCGGTGAATCACTGAGACAGTCCAACAGTCTTGCTTTTACAGAGGCACCTGAAGCCCAGAAGAATGAAGGGATTCACGTCACACAATTAGTTGGGGGCGGAACCCCTAGGCAAATTCTGGTGTCTGTTAGAGCTGCTTCCTTTGTGGTGGGTTTGCCTAGCTGAAAGGGAGAAGGGAACTCTGAGCTCTCGAAGCCTCCAGCAACACAGCAGGCCAGGCCAGAGAGACCCCAGTTCACTTACGATTTGGTGTATTTCACTCCGGAGGCCTTCCGATCCAGGATGCCGTAGCCTGTGTCAATCACCTCTTTGGTCTTGCCAGTCTCCTCAAAAGCTGACTTCAGCTCCACAGCAACATATTTACACACTGGGGGCGGGAGGCAGAGCACAGCCCACTGAGTGCGCCTGAGCCCCTGGCGGGAGCAGCACCCAGCAAAACAGGCCCAGAAGCCAACACCAGGCAGGGAAGGAATTACCACCACCACCAGATGGAGTTCATTGTGAGACAATTGGCTCCAGGATCCACTGCCCCATTTCCAGTCTTGGTCCTTATCCTACTGACTTCATTTCTTTTCTCCTCCATCTTTTTTACTTAAAAAAATTTCAAACATAAAGAAAAACGGATAGAGTACAAAGAATAACTATGCACCTTCCACTTGTATTCAACAACTGTGAATGGTTTGCTACAATGTCTCTCCAACAAACAACATTTACATTGTTTTTGCTAAACCATTTTGGAAGTAAGATGCAGACATCATGACTTTCACCCCTAAATATGTCATCATGTGTCTCCTGAGAACAAAGACCTTCTTCCACATAACCATAAAACAATTATGACACAATAATCCCAACATCACCAAATACTAAGTCCATATTCACATTTCCTCAATTGTTCCAAAATGTCTTTTATGGCTATTTATTACTTGATTTCATATGCTGCTCTACACCAGCTTTCTATCCTATCATCCCTTTGCACATTTACTTTCTCATTTCCTCTAACCCTTCCTCAAACAGTTATTAAGCAACTCCTAAGTATCAGGCACTGCCTGGGGATATAGAGATGAAAACAAGTTCCCTCACTTCAGATAGTCTAATAGATCAGAGAGAAGTGCAAACAAGTAATTAACTACCTCGAGAGAGCTGCCACTGCAGGTGTGAGGTGCCTGAGGCCCTAGAAAAGTGCTTAATGCTCTCTAGGGGCTTCTCTGTCCTTTTTTCCCAAGCTGGCCTTAAAAGCCCTCTCCCTTTTTGTGCTACTCCCACCTGCCCTTGATTTATTTCAGGGCCTCTGCAGGATCTAAGCTCTTCCTAAGTGACTTCAAATGTGTGTCTTCATCTCAAACGTGTGTCTCCAGCTAGACTAGGAGGATCCCCAAAGTGGCATCATGTATTGGATTTCTTCTGTATCCTCCTAGTCTGTTACTCTGTATATCTTAGATACTTGATAAATCCTCCTGAGGGTGGTGAAGCAGCTTTTGGTGCCTGTGACTGGAATCCAGTCTGCAAGCTAAATGCCATCAACATTGTGATAACACTGACAGCAGGGCTTGGGAGAAAAGCAATTTACCACCAAAATAAAGACACCCCCCACAGGCTTGCTTGGAGAAATTTTATAACATATACATTAATTAAAGGCTTTGAGGACTTGGCATATGTGAAAATCCCAAAATATAAGCTGGTGATCTCAGAGTCTGAAATGAATGAAGGGCTTCTGACCTCTTTGGCTCTCCACCCAGAACCCTCTGGGGTCCCTCCCTTTTTCCATCCTGTACTCTGTTCAAGTGCGTCAGTTTTCTGGCTCATTTGCCCCCTTCTCCCATGCCCTCAACAGGCAGTATTCCAGGCCTAAGGGGTTGAAACATCCTTATTCCCCTATACCCATCGACCACAACTTTGCTTCCCAACTCTTCCAAACCTTATCTCCTCAAGACCCCTTCTGGGGATTCCACCCACAATCAGACTCGGAGGAAACTCATGGCACAGATTCCAGACCCTCACGATCCACCCACTCTTTTTCTGGGCAGGTTCTCCTTCCTCTGTGCCGAGGCCTGTTCCACTCAGGCTACCCAGCCAGAAGGCAGGCTTGTGGGCCAGAAATAGTCAGCATTTAATTATGAAGGTGTAATAATAATAAATAAAAACAAAAACAATGATTAAGAGGAGCCTAAGGGTTGGAGACTGCCAAGCCATCCTGTGACTGAAAATACCTTTTAAATTAATCTCAATGATTACCTACAAAATGAGGGTGAGCTAGAATGATCTCTAAGATCCTTATCAGCTATATGACTCCTAAGGAAAAGAAATTTGAGCTTCTTAGACTACAAGAAAAATAAGAGAAATGGTAGGGGCTCTTTGGTATCAGAAATACCTTAGAAATCAAAGAGAAGGGAACGTGTAACTCTTAAAGGGTATCAGAGGAAGACTGAAAGGAAACCATCACAACCCTCTGTCTATTTACAAGAATGAGGATGAGACACAGGCGAGAATCCATACCGGGAGCCTTACCAGTGAAGTCAGCTCTTCTCTGGAGCATTTCACTTTTAATCTCTCAAATGGAAGGATTATGCATCCCAGAACACCCCATCTCCACTTCTCAGTGTTTAGGCAACATCTGGCCTGCCCTAGACTTTGATAGGATGAAATGGATTTACAGTCAACTTTCTGGGGGAACCTAGGGCTACAGAAATGAGGACAGAGCAACTGAAGATGAGAGGCAAAAAATGAGAAATGGAGGGGAGGATGAAGGGATAGATCTTTCACAGTCCTAGCCTGCGCTCACACTCTTCTGCTCTCGCAATTTCCAAGCCTCCATTCTATTTCTTTGGGACTCAACCTTTTTCTCATATTCTTAAAAATCTTCCTCCCTCAGCAAGTTCCCCCAGGCTCCATTCTTCTCCTCAAAGTGATCCCTTAGGCCCCAGATTCTTCTCCCTCCTCCACACACCCACAGGCCCTTTCAACCTCCATTCTCCGCAATTTGGTACCTCTAGCTACTAGCCCTTCTTATGCCCCCTCCATTTACTCATATCAATTCCAAAAACATTTATTGAGCGCCTACCAGCACTGTGTGAATGGATTGAGCCAAAATCCCTGCCCTCAAGGAGCTCACAGTTTAATGTGAGAGAGACAATTACACAGATTAGGGTAGCATGAAGCTTGAAAGCACAAAGGAAAGTCTCAAGTTCTTCTTCCTCCAAGACAGTCATATGGAACTTTTCAGTTCCTCAAACCAGTCTTTTGCTTCTTAACCGGCATCTGCGGTTTCCTCTGAGTTGGGGCCCTCTCTTTCCACTGCTCTTCATATGACTAATTTCTAATTAGTCTTTAGGCTAATTAGAAGCCTTTCCTGACTCCTCTATACCCAGCCTGCGCCCACCCTCCACTTCCCATATCACGGCATCTACTACCCTGGATTCCAACTGCTTGCTTGTTTTTACCAATTCGTGAGCTCCAGGAGGACTGAGACCGCACCTCTCGTCCACCCGTGTCCAGGGCCCGACACACTGCCAGCCACACAGTATGTTCAGTGAATGAACAGCCTCGCCAACAAGACCCCAGGACCTTCCATCCCCAAGACCCTTCCCCGCCCCGCCCTTTCAGCCCCGCCCCTCTGGCAGAATACGCCTCGTGGACCCCGCCCCCTCACCTTCGCATTTGCTGGGCAATCGAACCCAATCAGTCTCCTCGGCTCCGGCCTGGCTCGGGCCCAGATCGGGGGTCAGCAGCAGCAGCAACAGCAGCAGGTAGACGAGCAGAAGGCAGCGGGAGCCGGGCCCGAGCGCAGGCTGAGACGACGTCTCCATGGCCCAGCCGGACCCGACCCGACCGGACCGGGCAGCCTTTCCTCCGGTGGCTCGCGCTGGACAGCCTCCACGAGCAGCTTCCGGGACTGCACACGTGCCTCGGCGTAACCACGGCAACAGCGAGCCCCTCGCCCGCCTCCCTCCTCGCACCTCCTTAGCCCGCCCTCCAAGGCAACGAATGCCCCGCGGACGACGTAGCCAATGGGCTTTGCCGATGTTCGCCACGTGGCGAATGGGAGGACGAGCGTCTTTCGGCCTTGGCCAATGACAGAACTGATGGCGCCCTCAGCGACCTATGGCAACGTCTCTTCCCACCCCTTAAGGGAGGCTTGGGAGAGGCTGGAGGACTAAGCATGGGGAGGGGAAATGGGTATCTAGGCTCTAGTGAGAGGGGGTCGGGCGCGCTTGTCCTGGGAGATATGGGGAAAACTGTCTCCGTAGCCTTCTCTGCTTCCTTTAACGTCACTTCCCTGCTGAAATCAGTGATAAGGCAGCATGACTTCCTGGGCATCTGTTTTTTAATTTTATTATTATTATTGTTGTTATTGTTGGTATTGCCATCACTCTGGTAAGCGCTGTGGGTGAAACCAGGACGACTCAGTCTCCAGCCTTCAAACAGTTTTCTTGGTGCCTAGTCACCCTGGATTTGTCCCTCTGCTAGGCTTGCCTGTTATTGGGAAATCCAAAATGGTTAACGGAATTGAAAATCTATCTGGCAGTTTGTAAAGTTTTCAGGCATTAATTTTCTTTCTTTTTTTTAATTTTTTATATCTCTGTCCCTTTTACTTGTTCATTCGTTACTTAGTTCTCTGGATTCTTAGCTCCCTGAGGAAGGACTTGGCTACTATTGCCTTTCTCTTCCACTTCCCCAGCAACGCATGAGGAAATGCTCATTAAGACCCCAGTCTGCTGTGTCATCCAGAGAAATATATATTCTCTGGATCTTTGGGGCTGCTTAAAGCTGCCCCTGAGCTCAATGTCCTAGGGTCACACAGAGACCAGAGCTGCTTCTCTGGGAAGTTGTCTGCAAACTGCATTTTTGCTCATAAAACTCTATCCCCCAGTGCCTTATGAAGTTTCCTTCTCAGAGGCTGGATATTTATGCTATTTTTAATGAAGACTTAAAAGAATTAAGGGCCAGTTCTTTGACCTTAGCTTCTTGGTCAAACCAATTGTTTCGAAAACAAGGCACTTTTTCGGTGGGAGGTGGGAGGGCATGCTCAGAGCTTGGCCATGGCCCAGGAGCCCTCCTGGGAAATGCCATTAAGCCAGCCACAGTGGGGATTTGGGGTAGGGTTGGGGAATTGGAGTAAGATGGGGAGCAGGGGAGAAGCTGAAGGAAGTCCAGAATGGACAACAGGGCCTCTGAAAGGATATTTGCTGGAGCAAGAATTAGTTTGGCAGGAGGCCTGGGCTGACAGCTGGAAAGACACAGTGGGTGGAGAAAGTCTTGACCCCCTGGAACCAGCCTCCCCGCTGTGTGTCAGTCTGTGTCAGGAAAAGAATAGGCCCTATGGTGATTGTGGACAGATTCATCCCCAGAAGTTGTGAGACCCCCTCCCTGAAGAATCCAAAAAAAGGGGAGGAATCTCCTTACAAGCTGTTAAGAGACCGAAAGTGGAGCAAACAGTGCGGGTTTTCATGGAACAGCAGTTGAGAGGGCACAGAGGCTCAGAAAAGCTGGGGGTGTCAGTGACACCAAATGTGAGGGGTAGTGGTGTTGGAGTATAACCCCCCACCCCCACCTTGGAGAAGCCTAGAGATGCACAAGAGGGAAGGAAGACAGGTAGGGCCACTGGCCAGCAGACAGTCCTGTGGTAGCCAGGGGACACCTGGATTCATGTGAAGGCACCCAGGGATTCTTGGAGTGATGACTGGAGAGGAATACTCGGGAATGGCTGAATTTCTTGCCAGAACTGGGGAAAAGGGGAACACAGGTTACACTCCACTGTGGGAGCCTCATATTCTGTCAGTGGAGAGAACCCTCTTTAGGAAAATACACACACACACACACACACACACCCACACACACCTCTTTAGTACCTGACTCAGAGTTGATGCTCAATGAATATTTTTCAAATGAATAATGACCATTAACTGATTAATAACATGCAAGTTTGGAATTACCATCTACGCTCTTGGGCATTGGACACGATCCTATTGCCTGGAAATGCCTGGCCCTGTTTACTTCTGTCAAGTCTGTACAAGGCTTCACATCAGGCCCAGCACCCCACCTTCCTGGGATCCTGGAGTCCCTGCCCTGACCTCTCACAGAGGTGGGGTCATGGTGAAGAGACAGAGGGGGCCTCAGCTGATGCCTCACTGTGGGGGAAGGAGACTGAGGTGGGACAGCATCCTCTCCAACCCCCAGCCCACTCCATAGTTCCCAGGTTCTCACCCTCAAGCAGCTCTCTTCCTCAAGGGAGCTTTCCCAGATTTCTGCCGCCTCTAAATCTGCCAAATTCCCTCTTCCCAGGGCAGAAATTAAAATAGTTTTCAATTGCTTGTGTCATTTAAGTTCTCCTTTAATTGTTCTCAGTTATCCAAGTCCAAGTGCCTGAGTGGCTTGCCACCCTCAGGGGGCTCCCAGTCTGATGGGAGAGACACGGCCTTTTCCCTCAGAACGCCTTCAGTATGAAAAGGGAGACAGAGCCCGCCCCCTGGGAAGGAATACTGTGGTTGGGTCGTGGGCACCAGGCCCAAACTTGATCGGTGGAGAGGTCCCCTCCTCCAGACTGGCCTCCGGGGCTGCAGCGCGGTCCCTCCATCCCTGCGGGGAAGTCCGGCGGGTGGGAGCTGCGGGCTCTCAGACGGGCGGAGGCGGCGGGAGGAACGGGCGGTGGGACCGCAGGGCCCTCGGGGGTGTGGGGAGCCCCGGGCCCCCCGGGGTAGGCGCCCCGGCTGGATCCGCCCGCGTCGCGCTCAGGCCGCGGAGGCGGCTGCAGGTCAGCAGCACGTCAAACAGCAGCAGTTTGAAGAGCAGCAGTCGCAGCGCCCCCAGCTGCAGAGCCCGGCTCCACGCCCCTGCGGGGGCAGCAGGTGAAGAGCCACGTGGCTGGACCCCAGCCCCACCCAGGGGAGAGTGTTCACCAGAGAAGAGGGGCCTTGTCTCTGCCCTTGCCTTCTCCCTTCCCCATTTTGTTTCCCTCTTCCACGGAAAGATATTCTTGTGTCTAACCTCAGCTCTTACAGGTCATAATAACAAATACCTTCCCAGTCTTCACTTTATTTTATTCCCCAACAACCAGGGAGATGTGGGCCAGGCAGAAATTAGAATTGGATGCAGAGAAGAGCAACCAACTCAAAAGTCTTAATTTGGTTAGGATGTGGGGCTGGACCGGAAGAGGGACCTCATGACTCCCAGTCCAGTGCTCTTTCCACCACCCCAGACAGTCCCCCATTTACACAGGGCTCTATGCATGGCCCATCCATCTGGGCTTCCCAGAGCCTGTTGGCCCTCAACTGTGCCTCTTAACTGGGGTCCAGGGATTAAACTGGATCAGAGGATCCACCCCCATTTTATCCATGGCCAGACTGAGGCCCAGGGTAGCCATTGCCCCAACCCAGCAGGGCAACCTCTTCAGGGAATACCAACCAATCTTTGGTGGAGACCCCTCAGGTCAGAACTGAACATCCCACCTTCCAGGGCCCAGGGTGCTGGCCTCCAGTCCTGAAGCACCCTGTCCCCAAGTACTCACCCCTGATAGGGTCCTGGATGCAGGTCCTGGCTGAGGAAGCTTCTCCTGCCAGCCAAGGAGAAAGGAATGAGTCCTCTGGGATGGGCTGTGCTCTGGAGGGAGCATCTCCACATCCCCAGTGCTCTGCCAGGCCCAGCACAGAGCAGGTGTTCAGGGCATGTTGGATAAAAGGACACATGATCCAGCAGCGGGAAGCCTGAGCCCATTTCCTGCAAGTCCTCTGAAGGTTCCAGACTTCCCTCACTCCTAGTCATGCCCTGTCCTGTGCCCCAGGGAGGCTAAGGTGCCTCAGCACTTTCAGACAAGGAATCGATTTTCTTAGCAGCTTTCTTTGGAAGGCAGGACATTTATTCAACAAACATTCTCATGTGGAAGATGACAAAACTGAGGTAATCCAGAAAGAGGAAGTTAGTCACCTGGTCAACAGTAACAATAGCTGACTTCAGACCCATTAACAGAACTTCCCTGTACCTCCGTTTTTCCCATCTGTAAAGTGGGGGAAATAATATGACATGCCTCATAAATACAAAGTATTTAGAATAGTGTCTGGCACAGAGTAAACACTCAATAAGTGATGGCTCTTTATTATTTTAATTATTGTTTGGTCCTCATAGGGTGAGGGGTGATATATGGGTTGATATATATACATATATATCAATCGTAGGGTAGAGGAGGCATTATCTCGGGTGAAGTAATGCAGCAGAGCCAAGATTTGAACCAGATATTACAGTTGCAAATCCCAGGATTCATAGTACTGAGGCCACCCTGCTCCAAGCAGCATCTGAACTGGATGGTCAGCATTTGGACCCCTTCATACCTCCGTGGCCTGGAGCCTGCCCTCCCTTCTACCACATCCTGGTTCCAGGGTGTATGAAGGGGATGGAGAATAACCGTGCCCAGGCAGCATCCCCACCTGATAGCTGTAGGGGCTGAGTGCTCCAGCCATGGTCGCCTGCCCCAGGCCCGGTGTGACAAACCAGTGGCTCCCAGGCTGCCAGCTCCTTGGAGGGTAGGGAGAGCTGAGCCATACTAGTCCAGGTGCCATCTGCTGCTGGGGAAGGGCCATAGGTGAAGGCGTCCAGCAAGCTGCCATTGCCAGCAGAGAACCAGATGGGGCTGTCAAGGCCAGGGGGTGCAACATCGAGGACCAGGCATACCACCAGTGTCTGCTGCTTCCCATCCACCAGCAAAGTGATGGGTGGGGCCAGAGAGGGGAAGGGCGTGGCATTCACACCTGCAAAAGAGCAATAATGTGGGGGGTGGGGTTGGGTGGCTAGATCAGTCCGTGTCCTCCCAAGCCAATATCTCATTCTAGGATAGGGTTCTGGGTTTGTATCCATTTATCTACCTATCCATTCATCACTCCCTCCTTGCATTTACTCATCTAACCATCCTTCTTTTCCTCCATCTCTCAATCTTTTCATCCATCCATCCATCCATCCATCCATCCTTTCTACCTTCCATCTACATCTGTATGTCAATCCATTTATCTATTATACTTGAGTCTCTTTCTGTGCCTGGCACTGGGGATACAATAATGAGTAAGACACTGTCCCTGCCCTCAAGAAACTCAGTCCCTTGGGAAGGACAGATGCATAAACAATACCATGTTGTGCCAACCTCAGGAGAGTGGTTACTTCTGGGGAGGAAAGGAAGAAAGTAGGATCTGGAATGCAATCGAAGGGGGTTTCAAATGATTCCATAACACCTTTTTGTTTCTTAAAAAAAAAAAAATCTGACTCAAAAGTGGCAAAACATTAACATTTGTGAGATCTGGGTGAAGGGTACGAAGATGTTTGTTGTATTATTCTCAGTTCTTTTCTGTAGGTCTGTATTATTTCATAATTTAAAAGACAAAAGTAAAATCATATGGGTACTGCAAACACTTGTCCTATACTTTCTAGAATAGTCCTGATTCTCCATAATCTTATTCTTTTCAATAAAGATGAAATTTAATATAGAATGAAATGTTATTTTTGAATATTTGGATATTTTTCCATGTAAATAAAGTCTCAAAGGTTAAAACCTACAGACAGATTTTCAGGATGTGTCAAGTGCAACCAGGCTCAAGAAACGCTCCAGGGTGCAGGGGAGGATGCCAGACAGTCTGGTGGGAATGTGGAGTTCAAATAACTGACCAAGGAGCATGGGCCTGGTAAGTAGGATTTGAACTCAGGTCGGTGTGACTTCAAATCCCATGCTTGTTCATAAAGATCATCCTATCTTGAAGGATGACTAAGATTTGGCCACATGACTGACTCTCCACTGAATTTACTTAGTCTCAATTGTCCCACCAATATAATGGGGATAATAAGAGCAGTCCAATAAAATTGTTCTAAAGAGTAAAGATCATTAATGTAAAATGCCCTGATATTATCATTATTTTCAATATTAAACATTAATATTAATAAGGTATTACAAACAACAGAAGCAGAGAAGGGTAGGAGTGAGCTCCAGACCCCTCAACTTCCTGAGACTTTTCAGTTGTATTGAAATGACACTCCCCAAGTTAAGTTTAGCTTCCACTTCCTACATGCAGTCTCTCAGGATTGCTCCTGCTCACCCTGGCTGCTTCCTTCCCAGAGCTCAGGCCTCCTATTACGGACTCTCCCTGCTCCACCATGGTGTGGTCTGTCTCCCTTGTGAGAGAGAGCCTGTGACATGCTGGGGACCAGCTTTAGATCAAGGAGACGTCCTGACCCAAAGCCCAAGGATCTTCTTCCACCCACCCCTCCCACGCAAACACGTACATGCTTCTAGATGAAGCTGGAGTTTTTGCTTCAGAACATTAGCCCTTGGCTCCAGCTTTGAGTTTTGAGGGGCTGGGAGTAGAAACCCTTTGGAAGTCACTGAGGACTTGGGACCTTTTTGAGAGCCCACTGAGATAAGGGGGAGCTTGGAGTCAACATGAGGCACCCTGAGCCCTGTCGGAGTAGGAACCCTGAGGGAAGGAGGCTGTGGCAGGAAGGACAGGACGGGACCTCACAATATTGCCAACGTCCCATCACTCCATCTCACATAACACAGCCCTGGCTACCTTGCCTCCAGCCCTCTGGGACAACCTTCCAGCTGTCCTATTTCTCTATCCCTCCAAAAGGCACCTGCCCGCCCTACCAACACCATGGACTCCAGGGGAGCAGGACTTGGGGCCCCAGAATGAGGTAGTTGGGGGGGGGTGGAGTAAATGGGAAAGGGGATAATGGGCTTCTGGTTGGACAACCCTGGGGGGCCCCAGATTGTTCTTGTCCAGCCCCCTTGCATGCCACCCATACCCAGGGAGGCCCAGAGTGAGAGGGTAGGCTTGGGTCAACCAATGGGAGACAGAGAGGGAGGCAGGGAGGGGGCTCACCTGTAGGCAGGACTGGACATCCAAGGGCCAGAAGAAGTAGCAGCCAAGGCCCAGCCATGGCCCACCCAAGAGGAGGCAGGACACAGCTGCAGACCTGAGGTGCGGGCCGGGGGAGGAGGCGCCAACATGACTGCCTCCCAGGCCACAGCCACAGCTGCACCTCAGCTGCTCCACCACGGAGCCGTTTCCCTGGGTTAGGAGCCCCTCCTACCCTCACCCCAAACCCAATCCTTTCTCACGGGCCAGGGCACTCAGGGTGCTACTCCCACACCAGAAGCCAAGTGCCACTCTCCCTCCCATCTGGAGAACACTGCACAGTTTGCAAAGCCTTTTCCTGGTGACTGGCTCTGGGAGAGAACAGCTACCATCTACAGGACACAGTGCACCAAGCAGTGTGTCAGGGGCTTGACATACAACACTTCTTTGGTTCCTCCCAACCACTCTGAGTTCTATTCACAGGTGAGGCAACTGAGGCTCAGAGAGGTTGAGTGATTTGCCCAAAGACACGGAGCCAGTAGATGGCAGGACCAGGGCTTGAACTGTTTCCTGATGGCTGGGCCTTATCACAGCCAAAAAGAGGCCCAATAAACTACCCCCCAAGTTGTTATAAACTCCTTTTTAAAATAAACCTTTTATAATTGTCTTTTTCAGGGACCCCATTAAATTTCAGCAATAACTCTCATTTTGACCCTGAAATTTCGCATCTGGGCATATATCCTAATAAAATAAAGAGCTCAATTATTTTAAGACAAAGATTCATGCACAAAGATGTTCTTTGAAGTATGATTTTTAAAAAGCAAGAAATTGGCAACAACCTAAAGGTTCAACCCTTGGGTCAGGGTTAAATGTTTAAGGTTGAGTACATTTGTATTAGTGGATATTATGCAGTAGCATTTTAAGTCACATTTCCAAAAAATGTTTAATGATTTATATAGAATAGTTTGGTTAAGAGGGTAAGCTGTGAAGCTGGAATACCTGGATTTCAATGCTGATTACATTGCTTAGTAATTGTGTGACTTTCAACAAATTACTTACTTCTCTTATCCTCAGTTCCCCATCTGTCAAATGGGGATGATAATACCCCAAGGAGAGGTCCTGTGAGAATTAAACAAGATAGTCTATGAAGAAGGCTTAGTTCTTCATACGTATTAAGAAGTCATAAATGTTCTCTCTTTATGTGCCTATGTAGTTAATATACTACAGAAGGTTTAAGATACAAATCTAGATAGAAAACATATAACCAGTTTTATATAAGAAATTATTTTGTAAAAATATTCCAGGAATAAAGCAGACCAAATGTTAACAATGTCTATTTTGGTATTTTAGGATTTTGGATGGTTTTTATTTGCATCTTAATAAGTTTATTTCTCAGTATGTCTACATTGAACTGTATTATGTTAAATTTCAGAAAAAATAAACATATAAAAATATAAAACCACAGATATGCCATAGTTTATTTAGAAATTCCTTTATAGTTTGATTTTGGGTTTTCCGATTTGGGCAATGAATATCTTTGTGCATAAAACCTTTTCCAGATTTATACTTAGTTTCTTAAAATTATTAATTTCCCAAAATATTAGCTTAAAGGCTTCTGAATTTTAAGGCTCCCTAAGGCACATCTGTTATATTAATTTATATTCCGTCACAACATATGAAAGGCCCATTTTATCTCCACCAACATTTGTTACTCCTTTAAAAAAGAAAAATCTCTAATTTAATCAGTTAAAAACGGTATCTCATTTTTCTGATTATAACAGTTTCCCATTTAATTGTTTATTTTTCTGTATTGTCAGTTTATCACCTGCTTCACTTTTGTAGTCTTAGTGTCTTTCTTACCAATTTTGTAAGAGCTTTCACATATTAAATTTATCTTTAATACAATGAAAACTGTATATTGCAATTGCTGCAGCCTTTTCCCCAGTTCGATGACTCCTTTTAATTTTACTTTTTTTAACATACAGTTTTTTGTTTTGCATGAACCACATATTTCTCATTCCTATTGGGATTTAGTTCATCCCCTTTAAGCCTACAAAATCCTCCCACCTCCAGAGAGTTGATACCTTCTCATACTTTTTTTGTGGTTTAATTTTTTTGCCCACATTTAACAACATATCAGGAATTAATTTTGGTGTATGGTAGAAGATACACATCTGAGTTATATTTTTTCCCTTTCTTAAACTTTTTATTTTGAAATAATTTCAAACTTAGAAGACAATTGCAAAAATAATACAAAACCCAGACAGAGAACTCCAACATACCCCTCCCCTCATACCCAGTCCATCAATTTCAATATTTTGCACATTTGCTGTAACATTCTATCTATTCATCTATCCATTTATCTATTTTCTAAACATTTGAGAGTAGGTTATACACATCATACACTTGAACACATAATGCTTCTATGTACTTTTCCTAAGAACAAGGATATTCAATTATGTGACCACCTTAAGTACGCTTAAGTTCAAGAACGTTAACTGTGTTAAGTTTACAGTCTATATTCCATTTTTTTTCATAGGTCCCAACAATGTCCCTTTGAGCCTTTGAGCCTTTTCTCCTCCATTATTAGATCCAGTACAGGATCACGTATTGCGCTTAATTGTCATTACCTCTTTAGTTGCTTTTTTTAAAATTGTGGAAACATACATACAAAATAAAATTTCCCATCGGAAGCACTCCAAGCACACAGCGCAGTGATACCATGCTACGCTATCCCCGCCACCATCCATTACCCAACTTCCCCATTCCCCAAACAGAAACTCTACACCCAGTGTGCATTAACGCTTCATCCGTCCCAACCTGTACTCTGCTTTCCATCTCTATGAGTTCGCGTATTCTAGCTGTTTCATATAAATGGAATCATACACTATCTGTCTTCGAATTACATTTTTTTGTCAAAACTCTAATTAATTGTCCCAAGATTATTTACTGAATAATCCTTCCTGTTCCCATTAAGTGTGACGCCGCCTTTGTTACATGTCAATTTCTTTTGCACGGGCGGTTTTATTTCTTCCTGGTTCCCTGACCTCTCTATTCTCGTGCCAGCCGCACCCTGATTCTGTCTGGATGGTTACTGTAATAATCACGTTGCGCTCTCAAGACTTCCTTTGGGAACCTGCGAGGCCAGGGCAGCACTTCCGCCCCTTTTCCCCCGGGGCCGCCTGCAGGGCGCGGCCGCCACGTGGTTCCCACGCACAGCAGCGCACAGGTGGGCGCAGAGTCACGGTGGGTTCCCGCCGGGAGGGGGAAGGAGGCAGGCAGGTGTCCCTAACGACTCTACCGTCCTCCAGCCTGGGGAGGTGCCGGCCCGGGCTCCGTTACCACAATACAGACGGTGGGTAAAAACCCTCTCAAGGTTTCCCGCTCCCCCTTCTATCTGCCCACTCCCACCTCGGGCCTAGGCGTCCCTGGCCACAGCTCTGCCTGGACGCTTTCCTTGCCTGCTCCTCACGTCGGGTCTCTCCTTCCAGCAGCCTTTGGCATCTCCTCTGACCCATCACTTGCTGGTGCTGCCCTTGCTTCGGTACGCAGGGAGCTTCCAGCTCCTCACGAGAGGACGCCCTGACGCTGGCCTTAGGCGGAGCCGATTCCTTCTGCTGAGCCCCTCACTCAGGATGGAACCTGCCATTTGCTGACAGACTACTATGAGCCAGGCCCAGTTCACAGACATCTCATCCTCCCAATAATCCCTTGAGGTGTTAATCATCCCTTATAAGGCTGAAAAACCAAGTTATGTCAGGGAAGGTGCTCTAGCAGACAAGTAGTGGAACTGGGACTTCCTTTCAGAGATGTGTCGTTGGGAAAATTAACATGAGGGCTCACTCAGTGTCTGGAGCACACCTAGTGGGTGCTGTCTACATGATCCCCCTCCCTCCCTTTTTTCTTTTCACATGTAGAGGGAGAACACCAGGGGCCAGCTGAGGTGAATCACACAGAACATGAGAAAGAAAATTAAGGAAAGGTTGCCAATGGTAAATCTGACAAATCCAATTAGCAGATTTTAAACAGAGGGGCAAAATGGGGATCAGCATGGGTATGTGTGTGTATAGTGTACGAAAATACCAAGAATTCTCTTCCAGTAATACGGACAGGACATCCATTCCATTTATCAAATAAAAATCTACAGTGTTATTTATAATAACAACTTAAAATCACTTAAATGTTCAATGATAAAGATATAGCCAAATAAACTATGGTGCATCAACACGATGCAGTATTATGCAGGTCTTAAAATGTCCATTCATCCTTTCTTTCAATTACATTTATCCATCCCTGTATTATATGCTAGGAACTGGGCTGGAGATAAAAAGATAAATAAGAGTTGCTCCCAGCAGTTAAGGAGGGAGATAGGCTTGTAAACAGATAAAGGATGCAGAGTGTAACCCAAGCCCAGAATGAAGTGGGTAGGGGTATAGTGGAGCTCCTGGGGAGAGATGTCCAGAAAAGTTCCTTAGAAGATGATGCTTGAGGCAATTCTTGATTCTTTTTGAAGAGCCTGAATTGACACAAAAGAATGTTTTGGTTGTTGATGTTAATAAAAAAAGATTTAAAAATGCACATGTAGTGTGATCACAGCTGTGTAAGAACCTCATGCATGAAAAAAGAAAATGAAAGAAAACACTGGAATTTTAACATAAACAGCATCCTACTCAAAGTGTACAACTCTGACAAGTAATTCTGGCAAAACTAAAGGTTTCCAGCATTCAAGAATGAGGAATATTATGAGTCCTGAAGAGCTGTGATATTCAGCAGAGGAGAAGGAATATACCTGCAGTGCTGAGAAAGAGAGTGTGAGGAAAATTTCCTGTCAAGCTAGGGCAGCCTTGGTTGGCCTAGATTGGAGTCATTTTCTCTCACCCAGACGGCTGTGGCTGAGACTACTTCTTGTCCCCAAATATGCAGTTTCCCCCTCTTGTTTATGAATTGGAGCCCTAATTTTTAACTGGGCACATGGCCACTCAGGATAAGTCTACATACATCTCTGAGACCTAAGTGTGGCCGTGTGTCTAAGTTCTGGCCAAGGGTTATAGGCAGATGTGTCACCTGTAACTTCTGGAAGTGTCCATAAAGGAAGTGTGTATTAGTTTGCTGTTGCTGACTAACCAATTACCCCCAAACTCTGTAGCTTAAAACAAGAGACACTTATTATCTCATGCAGCTTCTAAGGGTCAGAAGTCTGGGAGCAGCTTAGCTAGGTGGTTCTGCTCAGGGTTTCTCATGAGGGTGAAGCCAAGGTATCGCTGGGACTGCTCTCATCTGAAGGTCTGGGAGGCTGAGGAGCTGCTTCCAAGATGGCACCCACACATGGTTGTTGAGGAAGAGGCCTCAGTTCCTCATCCTGTGGACCTCTCGTAATGTCAGCTGACTTCCTGTAGTATAAGTGAGTCAAGAGAGAGAACAAGAGAGAGACCAAAATAGAGATGCACTGTCCTTTTATGACCCAGTCTTGGACATGAAACATTGTCACTTTTGTTGTATTCTATTCTTCAGAAGTGAGTCCCTGTCAAGAGGAGGGGAATTTAAGCTCTACCTCTTGAATGAAGACGTATCAAAGAATTGATGAGCACATTTTTAAAATATTTTTTTTATTTTGGGATAATGCCTACGTATATTATTTGAACTTTAAAAAGATTTTATTGTGGTAATGTATTTATGACATAATGTTTCCCATTTTAGCCACTTTCAAGTATACAACTCAGTACAGTGGTGTTGATTACATTCATAATGTTGTGCTGCCATCGCCACCAACCAGTACCAAAACTTTTCTATTACCCCAAACAGAAACTCTGTACCCATTAAGCATTAACTTTCCATTCCCCAGGCCTGCCTCTGGTACCCTATAATCTTCTTTCTGTGTCTATGAATGTGCATATTCTAGCTGTTTCATATAAGTGAGATCATACAATATTTGTATTTTTCTGTCTGGCTTATTTCATTCAACAAGATGTTTTCAAGGTTAATTCATGTTGTAGCATGCATCAGAACTTCATTTATTTTATGGCTGGATAATATTCCATCGTATGCGTATACCACATTTTGTTTATCCATTCATCTGTCGATGGATGCCTGGGTTGCTTCCACCTTTTGGCCATTGTGAATAATGCCACTATGAACATTAGTGTACACATATATGTCCGAGTTTATTTGGACTTTTTCTGTAAAAACGACAAGTCTCTTTCATTTATTATTTTTTTCAGTAATTTATTTATAGCAGTATAGACTCATATATATTTATTTTATAATTTGGGTTATAATCCAATTCTATGCTATTTATTTTGTTGCTCAAATTGTTCCTGCTTTGGCCAAGGGAGCTTGTGGCCCTTTCCTATAGGTTCATCCTTTTTTTTTTTTTTTTTTTTTTTTTTTTTTTTTTTTTTTTTTTTTTTTTTTTTTTTTTTTTTTTTTTTTTTTTTTTTTTTTTTTTTTTTTTTTTTTTAGCTCTTCCTTACTTTCTGGTAATAATACAAGATGCTCCAGGCTCATCCTGTATTTTCCCTGCCTCAGCCCTAGAATCACCCATTTCCTCTAAGGAGTCCTGATTCCTTTTATTAGGGAATGGTATTTAGAAATCAAGATCTGGGTGCTGGGTACACTCACTGCTTCTAGGCCCTCTCAGTGGACCTAGAGCTGGGTAATACATGTATGTATACTATCCCATGAATACATACATATTTATAATTGTTTCTGCATATGTGTGTTTCTATAACATACACATAAAGCTAAATACGATTCTGATTCTAATCTAATATCACAATGTTTATTCTCCCTTTCTTAATTAATTGTAACTTCCCTTTTGACAGTGAGAAATCTGCCTGCTGTGGTTTATTTTGGACATATGTGGACATAAAGTATGTGGACATATTTTAAAAGCACCACAAAGGACTCTTCTGCCTTTTTGTCCTTTCTGATGGCTGGAATGCGGGTGTGATGTCTGGAGCTTCAGCAGCCATGGTAGATCATAACATAGAAACCACATGTTGAGAATGGTGGAGCAATAAGATAGAAGAATCCTGGGACTTTGACGTTCACAGTGCCACCACATCAACCCTGGACTCTTAACACTGAATTTCATTTATATGAAAGAGAAATAAACTTTTATATTGTCTAAGCTACTGTTATTTTGGGTTTTCGATTGTTCATAGCCAAAACTAATCCTAACTAATACCTACTATATCTTTCAGGGTCCCAGAGGAAAATAGATGGGTAATTTGAAGAGTTCAGTAAAGTGACTCTTTATAAAGGTGTGGGCAAGGTATAGAGAAACCACCTACCACTGCCACCCCTACATCTTGGTTATCTGTGATTCTGGTGATGGTTTAAGGCATACACTGCATCCTGTAGCTCAGCACCCTCAGCTTATAAAGAGTAGTTTTCCAGCTATACTGGAACTGAGCCTTCAGCAGGCCAATCCACCATCCTATCAAGCCAGCCGCTTCTGGGCGAAGGACACATAATGAGACCAGTGAATTCTGAGGGTGTGAGTGCATTTTTCTTTGGCTGTAAACTGTGGACCCCGGTGGGAGGCTGCGTGATGAGGATAAGGTATTATGAGTCCATGAATGCCGCTGCTGACAGAAGTTACTATGGGCTGGGAAGGCAAAGTCACACATGGAATATATGTCTATCCTTGAGGATAAGTATAGCCCCTACATGGTGGGAGGGGCCCAATCAAATCACTCTTCAACAAGGTGAGAGTGGAGCCCAATCAGAGCCTCAGCGTTGGCCTCTGCTGTAAGGAGGGTGGACACGCAGCACTGGCCACAACCAGATCAGCTTTGGGGAGGAGATGACTCTGTTATTGAGCCAAAGCATAGCCTCCATCCCTGCTGCCACGGCCACTGAGCAAGCTCTGAGGTGCTGGGGAAAGAGGTTGACCATTGTTGCAGGGCTGTTATCTTGTCTACCTGGTTGCCATTGTGCCCCTGTGACTTATTGTGGGTCACTGCATCCCACTCCCTTACACTGTGAGGCATCACCACTTGACCTTCACGCCACCAGGATACCATTATTCTCACGAGATCAGGGAATCCAGCTCCCCACTGGATACTGCAGTATCCCCCACTGTCATCTCCAACCTACAGAGGACCATTGAGGATGCTGGTGCCCCTTGCCAATGCATTGCTTGTTGCTTTGGTAAAGGCCGTGATGTACAGACCTCCTTAAGATATGTGGTTAGGGGTAGCCAAGCAAATTGCACATAATAGTTCCAACCCAACATTCCCATCTCCCTGAGACTTTGGATTCTTTCCTGTACAATATGCCAGGGAAGTTCTGGCATTTCAACTTCATTAACTGAAAGTTACCATTAAGCCCAGGCTTTAATTAGCCAACCTAGCAGACTATTACTGCCCCTCCCAGGGGCTTGAGCCAAAACATTAAATCCCAAGTCCTGGGTGAGCACCCATGGCAATGAATTTGGCTAAACTGAGACTTACATTCCATCCTCCTTGTTCTGTTTCTCTTAGAACCCATTCCCACACATATTCCTGCAGCCCTGGCCAAGGTGCATTGGCAAGGCCTGTAACTCTTTCAGTCCAAGCATTCTCCTCTCAAACATGGGCCTCTTGCTGCTTCATGTGGGCTCTGCTAGGATCTGACTCATGATGGGCCTGGAGCCAAGGAGGGATGAGAGAAAGTTCTGAGGCTGATTTTCTGAGAGGCAGGAGCCGTGCAAGGGGGAATTGTTTTCATAGATAAGTGAATTTCAGGTCAATTTGGGGATTCAAAGTTCTCAGCCTCATCAATGTCTGCCCAAATGAACCCACTGCACCCCAGAGTCGCACTCCTTCCCCATCTATGCCCTTACCTTAGCATAAGTGACCTGAGGTGGGGCTGGGTATTTAATTTGCATTTAGGTAGCAACTCAGCAACCCTTACAAGGAGATCCATGAGTTGGTCCTCAGCCACAGCTGCCCTGTGACTACACAAGATGGGAAACTCTTTCAAGCTGCCATTTAGGCATCCTGATTTTTCACTCACATTTTCCATCAGACGTTTATAACTTTCAGTTCTCTTTTCCCCTGTATGTGTTCCTCGTGGCCATCAGAAGAAGCCAAATGAATCCATAATCTTTATAATCATTCTTGTCACCATAGGAACTAACAGCCACAGTCACTCCATCTCCCGCCCTCCCCCTACACTTCATCCCAGCCAGCCCCAGTGAAAATTTGAGTAATGGTGATATCTTCCCATGCCCTGGATTACCTGGGTGCATTTTGCCTCCAGCAAGGAGGCTTGCGTTGTACTCCTCGGATTTACGACCCATCCAATTCCGGAGTCCTGTTTTTAGAGTCAGTTTCCTGGGTCTACTCCTGGGACCAATTCCTTTATTGGTGAGTCTGGGCCAGAAAGAGATGACACACTTATATTGGGTAATTTAAGGTGAGTTTAGTAAAGGGATTATTTACAGAAGAGTAGGCAGGGTGAAGGGAAGTCCCAAGGGACAGTGCAGAACTTGGAGCTACTAGCAGGCCTGAAGAGGTGAGGGAGGGAGAAGTGTCAGCACCCTAGAGCCAGAGACATGTTTGGAGAGCACCCCACCAGCCAGCCAGTACTGATCCCACAGGGAGGGAGCCAAGGGAATAAACACCATGACCTCTTTCTCCTCCTTCATTCCACTGAGCCTCCCCATTGGCCAAACGCAAAAGCCAGAGGGCAAGGGAGCCTACTGTACTCAGCTTTAGAGGTCAGCCTCCCGGAGACTGGGTGGACAGGGTGGAGAGAGGACCTGGAGGGGCGAATAGAAGAGATCCAGCATAATCATCCATCTGATAATACAAATAACCACTTCTGTTGAGTATCACTCATTATCCATTAATCTGTGGGACACTCCTGTGAGGCAGACTATCATCAGCTTCCTTTTTTAAAATTTATTTTTATTCCTTTAATTCAATTTTATTGAGCTATATTCACATACCAGGCAGTTATACAAAGCGTACATTCAGTTGTTCACAGTACCGTTATATAGTTGTGTGTTCATCAACAAAATCAATTTTTGAACATTTTCATTACCATGCACAGAAAAATAATAAGAATAAAAATTAAAGTGAAAAAGAACAATTAAAGTAAAAAAGAACACTGGGTGCCTTTTTTTTGCCCCCATTTCTACTCATCTATCCATACACTGGACAAAGGGGAGTGTGGTCCATATGGCTTTCCCAATCATATTGTCACCCCTCATAAACTACATTTTTATACAATCATCTTCAAGATTCAAGGGTTTTAGGTTGTATTTTGATAGTTTCAGGTATTTACTGCTAGCTATTCCAATTCATTAGAACCTAAAAAGGTTGTCTACGTTGTGCATAAGAGTGCCCACCAGAGTGACCTCTAGGCTCCTTTTGGAATCTTTCTGCCACTGAAGCTTATTTCTTTGCCCCGGCCGGCGGGGCAAGATCGAACCTGGACC
>PVKY010003070.1:0-22924 GCA_004027775.1 Bradypus variegatus | reverse complement strand
TCAATCTCAGGCTTTCTGCTTCCACTCTTTGCTGTTCACTGTGCCAATTTCTACAGGCCCTGGTGCCTTTCATTGGTGCTTTTGAGCTGCTGGGAGGAGGGAAATCAGAAACCAACTCCCTCGAATAGTGTCCTGAGTGTGAGTCAGCAAGCTGAGAGGGAGGCCGGAGGCCCTGTGCATAGTCACCACCAGGGCCTCCACTCACGTCCAGCTGGAGCACCTGCTCAGTTACTGGCTTCTAAATACATGGGAACTGGGCCACCATCTACACAGCCGGAACCACACGAGAAAACGTCTGTTCACCTGTGGGTGGTCATGTCTAAGTCCTCCCTCATTTTAGGCTACGAGAAGCGAAATCAAGTAAAAGAAATCAAGCGTAAGAGCCTCATGTTTTCTCCGCTGTGGGGAAAATAGAATTGTAGACTTTAGAATAACCCATTCAGGACCACGAAGAAAGGTGTGCAGAGTCGCGGCAGCTTCTCCAGAGCCTCAGGTTATCGTTCCCATGGTCCAGTGGGAATCTACCCCTTTGGGCCCCAACTCCTGCTCCCTCAGCTCTGAGGGTGAGAAAGCCCAGGCTTTGCAAGGTCCGTCCCCAGCCGGCCATGTGCTCCCCTGTTCCAGCCACCCAGGTCTGCTCTCTGGCCCCCATCATATCAGTGCTGTCTCCCGGCTCCATTAACCCCTGACCCATCTGCTGTCTTGTGGTTTCCCTCTGATACTTTCTCAAGTCTTCCTTGTCTTGGGACACTTCTGATGAGCTGCCCTTGGGGCCCCAGTCCCAGCCCTGGGCAAGGTCAAGCATATCCCAGAAACCCTGCACGTGGGCTCCTTCCTGACTCCATATCTCCCCCGGTCCCACTGAGCCCCCTCCCCTTTCCTTCCTCCACCCCACAGGGTAAACCTGCACTCCCAGCCCACCCCCAACTGCCCTGTCTCACCCTCAGGTGCTGTGCACCTCATTTATCCTACCTTGGCTCCCATCCGCCCCAGCCCTAGAGCACGTCCCTCCCCGTCCTCTTGCCCGGCCCTTTCCCATCCTTTCACATCCTTCCCTGCCCCTGCCACAAGCCTATCCTGCTGCAGCCTGCTGGACTTTTGGGCTGCACTTATTTCCAGCACATTCCACAACACAGGAGCCCCCTGAAGGCCCTGCTCCCTTACAGAGCTGGGTGCTCCTCCCGAGGGTGAAGCTCCAGGAGGGCAGAGGTGTGGCCTCTGCTCCATCCTGTCCCCAAACCCACGTGCAGGACGGGGCTCGAGACGTGTTCATCCGGTCACTTGTCCACCCCTGCTGATTCATTCATTCATTCCTCGGACGTGTTACTGCCCTTGGTGATGCAGAGATCGAGGAGAACAGCGCCATAGGAGGGAAGGGAGGCAGATCTGTAAACAGGCTCAGTGCAGTGGGCTGCGTGTGCCACGCACGGCTTCAAAACACCTGCTGAGTGAGAATCTACAAACCGGTGGGGCAGAAGTAGAAGAGTTGATTCTGCTCAAGAATTAACCAGGTGTGGTTTACCCGTAGAACAGAGAACGACTCAGCTGTAAAAAGGAATGAAGCTCTGATCCAGGCAACACCACTCTGAGCCAAAGAAGCCAGACGAGCACGACAAATACTGTAAGATCCCGCTTGTGTGACATGCCTAGAACAGGCAAATTCGTGGAGATATGAAGCAGATTAGAAGTTACAGTGGGGGTGGGCAGGGGAGTTCTTGCTTTGTAGGTGCAGAGTCTCTGTTTGGGGGGATGAAGATGTTTTGGTCATGGATGGTGGTGAAGAAAGCACAACATTGTAAATGTAATTAATGCCACTGAATTACATACTTAAAAATGACTAAAAATGGAAGTTTTATCTTCTATGTATGTTACCACGCTGAAATTTTAATATTTTAAAGAATTAATCAAGGGTGAGAGGGACCCACAACGTCTTCGCAGCGGAGCTGTGCCTCGGAGGCCGGGGTGGATTTTCCAGTTAGTGCGGGCGACGGGCCGGGGACCAGCAGTGCAGCTGCCCCAAGGCCCGGGACATGGGGCGCGGGGCCGTTCCGGTGGGGGGGGAGTGGTAGAGGAGGCATCCGTGGACGGGGGATGGGGTTGCAGAATGGCCGGGTCAGCATCTGAGGACAGGGTGGAGGGTCCGAGCGGGGCCTGGGCGGCAGCAAGCAGGAGAGTTGGCAGGGACTTCACGCCGCGGCCCTCGGAGCTGGTGACGGCTGGACTGGGGCCGGTCCTTGGTGAGGGACAGAGGGGCTGGGGCCTGGGGCATTGGAGGTACAGCAGGAAAGGTGCAGGGACTAAGGAGAAGCTGAGGTGTGGTGGGGCGGCCGGTGGTGGGGAGGGGGCTCTTGGTGCAGCCCCCTGTCGGAGACGTGGGCTCGGAAACGTGTCACCACAGCCATCTCCTACATGGTTGTGAGCGGTCATTGGTTTCCCATGGTCAAGTCCGTGCGTCAGCCCTTTCCGGTTCCAATGTGTGCGCTGCGTCTGCTCCCGGGGCCTGGGGGTCCCTGCGCCCCCCCCTTCTCTCCCGAGGGCAGCCAGGGGCTCTGAGCCCAGCGACGTCCCCACACGGACGACGACCTGGAACGAGCCCTGTTCATCCTCTGTTCCCGTCCACAGTGTTGGGTTGGTTTGATTTCAGAACTGACAGTTCAAATGTGTCTTGGAAAAGTAGAAAAGGCCTTTTATCCCGGTATTTCCTTCATATTGGGCTTCATCAGAAATCTAATGGAGCTCTGGTTGTTGGAGAACTCACACAGAAATAATAACGTCTTTTCTGATTTAAAACTTAATTCACAATTAAAGAGAAAATGACAACATTTCAAACTCAACTTTATTCTTTATTGTACTAATTTAAAGTCACAGTCTACGTTAGAAATATTAGTTTGTTTATAGACCACGTACATGGGCTAGAGAGCTGTGTTTCTTAGGTAGCTGCAAACATATAACAGCTTAATAAATTTCAAAGTGTAATGAGTACATTTTCAAAATTAAAATATCAAGTATAATTATGGCTTTTTGTTCTGACCATTGTGGGTGGGAAGTAATTGATGTCCAAGTGAGACCGAAAACTCATTAGTGGGTGAAACGGGTCACACTCAGCATCCCCGGGTCCCGCTGCTGCTGGGCGCGTTTGTAGCAGGGGCAGCCGACTGCAACAGCCACACAGCGGGGGCCCTGCCCCAGGTGTATGACGTGTAAGGTTTAATCACTGGACTTGGGCAGCTTATGATTTTGAGGTTGCAGACGTGTCTTGGGGAGAAACTATATGGTTGGATTTTGTAGCTTTGTCACCAGTAAATCCCCTTAAAGACATTTTCTAGTAGTAACTTCTTTTCAGAATTTATTTGCTTTAATTGCATTGCTGTTTTACAGCTTTGCTGATGTGCTATTCACCATTTCCATGGGGTTTTAGTTAATGCTTTCGCCACACTTCCCCGTAAATGTTTTCCCCCCAATTCCCCATTATGGAACAGAGGACAGAATGGCAGTATACCCTCATGCTGTCGATAAATGAAGCAAATATGTTGTCTCAGAATACATATGAGCATGCTGGCCGCTCACTGCAAATGGCTAGTGTCGGAAACCTCTATGTTAAAAACGTTAAATCACATTTTCCAGGCCCCTTTTCCTGTTATAGAGTCACTACATTTTGATTTCAGCTTCCAGTTGTAACAGCAAACTGTTGGCCAGGTTTTCTCAGTTAAGTGATCCACGGTGTAAAAATTGGACCCCCCCCCCCCCGTAGGAGAGTCACTCGTCGTTTCCGCACCTAGCAGAGGGTTAGGCCAGTCGCGGTCTGAAATCGGTGCCTTGTGAGTGGGCAAGTGGGGTCTTTCCCTCGGCCTTGGTGAGAGGTCATGTTTCATGTCCTTCATTTTTGGAGTCTGACCCCCAGGCCCAGCTAACCCAGGCCACCAGCGACTCCGACGGGCATTCACCCCTCGTCCCTCTCATTTCTTTTTCTCCAAGTGAACTGCCGCACTCGCCGCAGAACCTCCTGGCCAGCCTGAGCCCCTCGCGCGGCCGCGCCGTGGCGCTCTCCTGGGTGCGGCCCTTCGACGGCAACAGCCCGGTTCTTCACTACGTCGTGGAGCTGTCTGAGAACAGTGAGTAGGGGGCCAGCGCCGCCGGGCGCTCGGGTTTCTTTCCGTGCTCTTAACGTCCTTCCCTTTACTTCTGCCTCAGACCTGACACGGCAGTGAAGCAGCGTGACGGGCGGGAAGGGGCAGGTGGGGCCTGGGAGGGGAGAAGGAAGTCGCAGGGCCTCGCGCGGGCCTGGGCTTGGGACCCAGGTTTCCAGGGCGGGCCTTTAAAACGGGCTACTAATGCGGCCCGCTGGGGCTGGTTTGAGAGTTAACAGTCGTATGCACGATGGTTCACATCTTTGACCCTTTTTTCTGGGTGGGCTTGTGCCCAGCATTCAGTGGGCCCCTTTCTCTCCTCGCACCCCCGACCTCCCAGCAGCATTTTGTGCCGTCTTTCACGCCACCCTTGGAAAGTGTTCTCCATTCTTGGGTTTTCCAGCAGCCATTGCTTTCCTCCAACCTCACTGGCCACGAGCTCCCCTGGCCACTCCTCATTATGCACCCTAAAATTCCTCCCTGGGAAATCTCACGCCCTCCCATGATTGTAGGTGGGGCCTTTTCTCTACCACCCACACATTTGTCTCTAGAGAGCAGACCTCCAGGCTCACCCATCAAACCCATTTCCTGGATGTCTCACAGACATCTCCAACTTACCTCCTCCAAACTCTGTCTCCCGATTGTTTTGTACCCCTATCCCCGTGCTCACATGATGGCAGCCGTTCTAACCTCAGTGCCCAGCACCAATGGTCGCTGTACTGCTCAGGCCAGGACCTCGGGGTGTCCTTCCACCCTCTCCCAGCACACCCACACCTGCGTTCTGGGATCCACAGGGACTCTGCTCTCCTCTCTCCATCCCTCCAGGCCACCGTGATCCATGGTCCCTCACCGGGACAGTTCAAAGTGTCCCTCTAATTCCCTGCTTCTACCTTTGCCCTCTTCCCCACCATTCTCCTCACAAGGGGTGATACTGACCTTCTTGAAATGTGGCTGAACCTCCCTCTCCCTGATAAGCCCTGTAGGGCTCCCTGCTGCGTTTGGAATAAAACCCAGACTCCTTGGCCCCCTGCAGCCTTGCCCCAGCCACCACTCTGCTCTTTGCACCCTGAACGGTGGGAACGTTTCCCACCCCAGCCTGCCCGCTTGCCTGGAACGCCCACGGGTGACATCACCAGTCTGTTCCGTCTTCTCTTAACTCTGCAAGGAAGCGCTTCAGCACACCCGCGTGGCTGGATCCGTTAATGCCTCGGTTCAACACCTCCCTTGGTTGTGTCGTCCTCAGGTAGTGGCTCCTCATGAAGGGCCAAAGGGAAGGGCGCTACCTTCCCCAGTTTACATAGAACAAGGATTGCTTCAAAAGGCCGCGCCGGCTATGTTATCAACAGATTGTGTGACCCATCCCCCAGCCAGACGTCCTGCCTAAATAAGAAGCAGGTTTTATGTACAGCCATCCATCTGTTCTTCCATTTACTCACTCACGTGCTCATTCAACAGTGGCTCTTGACTGGGCACCCAGTCTACCGGGCTGGGTGCTAGGGTGCAGAGACGAAACAAAGGGCCTTGTGCTGGTTTGGCTCTATCACGTCCCCCACACTCTGTAAGAGCTGAACGGCCTCTTTCCCTGAGAACGTGACTGAGAATGTCAGTGGCCCCCGCTGGCCTCCGGGTCTGCGAGCTGGGCCCACCCTGGAGCTGGCTGAGCTCCCGGCCTCTGAGGCAGGCTTACCACAAGGAGCATCTGAAGTGGGTGCCGTAGGGGCCTCGGGCTGACACGGACTCCAGCCCTGTGAAACGAGGCTCCGGCCTTTGCTCCGTAGTGTGTGCTGCTGTTGGTTGACTGGGTGCGCGCCTTCCCGGCTGCAGCAACTAGAGAAAACAGGGCTGCCTGCCGGCCAGTGATCTGGCTTTTGTTTTTATTGGGAACTAGTGCCCTTAAGCAGCAGCTGAGCCCGGGGTGGATGGTGGTCCGAGAGAACAGCTTAGTGGCAAGTGCACTAAAATGGCAATCGCACTTGGCTTGCACTCAGCGCTGTGCAGACGGAAAACACTCAGTAACTCCACCAGGAGCTCCCTTCGTTTAGCTGCTTGGGAGCAAATCATGGGTCCCACGAGGCCAAACCGAGGGGGCTGAACGGCGGAGGCAGGGCTTGGTGACCGCTGCCCTTGTGCCGGTCCAGCCATCCCAGAAGGGCCTGTGGGAGCGCCATGGAGCAGCTCTCCGGAGCCGGAACTGAGCCTGTGCCGAGCGCGTGACTGGGGTCGGGGCCTGTGTGGAGAAGGCTCCGGGCCCGCTGCAGGCATCCGGCAGCCTGCCTCTCCCGAGGTGACTGATGCTTGTCCTGTCCGAGACGCCTCTGCTCAGCAGGGATGCGAGGGGCAGGCAGTGCCGGGGCCTGGTGCCAGGTGCGAGAGCAAGAAGGCGGGGGGCAGACGAGGGAGCTGTGCAGTGCAGGGTTCCCGTGGCGTGACCGGGAGGACCCTCCGCCACCCTTTTATGAACAGGCTGAGCATCGTGTCGAGCGGTGACCCAGTAATGAGTATGATTAAGAAAAATCTTTGAGATTATTTGGGTCACAAGGCGGGAGTCTGTCAAGAAAAACTGTGAGAGGCTTAGAAGTAGACCCAAAAAGGTTGCTGGTCCCATCTAGCACCCTTCAGGGTTATCTGGCTCTTCAGGGGTCTCCGCTTTTCACTTTCTCTGAGCTTTTAATAATTCTATAAATTGTCAGAAACTCACAGATATGCAAATTATTCCTGTCAATAGAAAAGGAAATACACTTTGCCCAGTAGAATCGACACTGACCAGTTTTGCATCAATTCATAAATTCATAAATCCATTTAGTAATCTGATTGTTTATATGTATGTGCATCTTTTGAATTCTCCCTCGACACAGCTGTAACATCTTTCGGGTCCCTCATTAATTCATGAGTTAATTAAAATCTTTGACACATGCTCATTTTATATTTGAAAGAGAGTCATGAGTTTACCTTTTAAAAATCTACCTTTAATATGAGTGTATCAGCACCACACAGCATTAAAAATTCAGGAACTCATCCAGTCCACGTGACAAGCAACCGTGGCAGCCGATACTTGGGGAAGCAATTGGTGCCGAGCCCCACATTCCCGCTGCCAAAATGGAGTCACGGTCGCTTTACCAGGGGGCAAGAAAAGTTAATTTTTCTTCCCATGAACTTTTAAGATCTTTGGCCTCTACTGTCATGTGTTTCCTGGTGGTACTTGCAGGTAACAAGCTTATGAATAAGAAAAACTCAGACACTTCATCCTACTGAGTTCTGCTGGTAGTTTTTAAACTGAGATGAGCATTCGTAGTTGTGATTTTATATTATAATGTATAGTATATAAATTTAATTGAAATCTAAAATGCTTCGGTTACTTTTTATTATCAAGGTCATGTATGCTTATTAACAAAAGCTTAGTAAGTTACTCAAAGCACAGAGAATAAAAATAATCAGTACGGTCCCCACATGGTCAAAGCCATCCCCCCATCAGCTCCCTGTGCCCCTCCTCGTGGGCTGTCTCCACCGGTAGATCCCTCCCCGGCCTGGGTCTTCCCGTTCTACCCCCTGCTGGCTCGCTCAGCATCAAAGGGGCGGCTCCTGTTAATTATCCCGCCTCCTAATCTCTCATTCCTCCCACCCCCTACTCCTCTGAGGCTAGATGGTTATTCTAAGGTCCAGACCCAGTGAGCTTGTCCTGCAGGCGGCTCCCCTGAGCGCTGTCACGGCACCCCCCGATCACCCTGAACCTCTGCACCTGGGGCTCGGGGCCCCTCCCTCCACTCAGATGCCTGCTCCACCCGTGGCCTGGCCTCGCGGCCGCCTCCGTGCATGCCCCTTGTCCTCTGACCCTGCTCTCTGGCTCTTCTGAGGGTGGTGTCTCCTCTCCTGCCCCTTACATGGGGGAGTCCTTGTTGTCTTGCTCTCCCCACCCCCCCACCCCCACCGTCCCTGGGTGGGCTCGGGGACACTCAGGCTTCCCTACACCCTTGGGCCTGCAGCTGCCAGATGTCTTCAGCCCGGACCCGCCCCTGGCCTCAGATCCCAGGGCCCGGGTCTTCTGGGCACCTGCACCACAGTGAACCACAGGTGCACTGCGCTCAGGACGTCTCCACTGGGCCTCGGCACAGGGCCCAGAGCTGCTCCTCTTCCCAGGTAGAAGCACAAGGCAGGCGCACGCCCCCAACCCTGCCTCCCCCACAACAGTCCACTCTCTGCTGGTTGTTCTTCGTTAGTTTTTATCTAATCCATTTGCTCCTCTCCCTTCCTGCAACTTCTTTCCCAGACTGTCCTCTGCACTGACTCTCTGATCCACCCACCTGGTCACCCTCCAGGGGCGTCTGTGAAGTACGGCTCCGACCCCTCACGCCTGCCCGGGGCCTGCAGAGGCCCCACGGAGGAGCCCTGGTGACTTCACTGCCATCACCAGCAGCTCCCCCGGAGACCAGCCCCTCGCCCCCATCTAACCCTCGCTCCCCAGCCAGCCCGAAGCCCCTCTGGTACAGAAATTCCCACGGGGGGCTTATGGGAGCAGGGCCAGTGCCATGCACCCCAGACGGCTGCCTCCTCTCCAGATTCACCCCCAGCCTGGTACGGCTGGCACACCAGGCCCCCGCAGCTCCCTCAGCACCCCACCTGCGCCCAGCAGCCTGGGGGTCCCCTCCCCTCCCTGCCCTCTGCCTTTGCCTGCAGCCCCCTCCGTGCTTTAGGACAGCATCTCCCTGGAGGCCTGGGCACCGTCCCCTCCCTCCCTCCGGGTGGGCCACCTCCCAGGCGCTGGCAAAGCCCAGATGCCAGAGACTAATGGGACGCTGGAAGGGAGCCGTTAGTCAGCTGTTCCCTCCACGTCTGCAAACACGCTCTCCCAGGGCTTCACTCAGACGACGCACAGGCCTGAGTTTCATGTGAGGTCTTCTCATAGTTACTTATTTTAATTTGCATTTCTTTGATTACAGATACCGTGGAACACACTTTTCCAAGTTGGTTGGCTTATCGAACTTCCTCTGCAAAGATCAGTCAATTTCATTTCCCCCATTTTTCTATTAAGGCCTTAGGGGTTTTTTCTGTCATTTGTGACAAATATTGTTTTCAATTTGGTTTCAACCCTTAATTTTTGTGTATTATTCTTTTGACATACAAAAATGCTTGATTTTTTTATGTGGTTAAATCTATCGACGTTTTCCTTTATGATTTCTTTTATTGTTTTTATGTTTGGATATTCCAGCACTATCTAGTATAAAATAAATAGTTTTTGGGTTTTCATCTCATTTTCAAAGGTTTAATTCTTGATATAGTTAGCTCTTTAATTCATCTAGAATTTAAATGTATTAAATATTCTCACATATGAGTTTTTCTTTTTTTCCAAATCACCCATTTTGCCAGTATGATTTTTTTAATAATCCATTTATTTATGGTATTTCCTTTTTCATATATTAAGGAGACTTATTATACTGAAGTCTACTGGGGTTTATTTCTTTGTTTCCACTGATCTGTTTTTCTGTTAGTTTCACAGTATTTTAATTATTTCAGTTCTAAAATGTTTTAATAGCTGATAAAGCAAGCCCCCTCCCATCTTTTCAGCATTTTGTTAGTTCTTGTTGCCTGTTTATTCTTCAATAAAGAAACTGGAATTATTTTGTCAAGTTTCAAAAATAGTTCCATTGATTTTTTTATGATGCCAAGCATTTAATGAGTTTTATGAGAACTGACTTCTTTGTAATTTGGTCTCTCCACATAGAAAATAATATGCTTTTCCATTTATGTAGCCCTTTTTTCTATTGCTTAGTGGGGTTCGTAGGTTTGTACCTATATGCTGTATACATTGTTGTTTAGGTTGCCCTAAGATTTCTTTTATTGCTATTGTGAATATGGTTTGCTTTCCTTTTTATTGTCTAATTAGTTATTGTTAGAATATAGAAAAGCTATTGATATTTACATATTTATTTTCCATTCAGCCACATCCATATTCTCTTATTTTTCTGATAGCTTTTCAACTGATCCTCTTGATTTTCAAGGTAGACAATTATATATTCTCCAAATAACACAAATTTATTGTTTTCTTTTTGTTTTCATATTGACTGTGTTGGTCAGAATAATTTTGAATAATAATTGGCATGGTAGCATCTTTATCTCTCATTATTTTAATGGATCTTAGTGGAATGTCTCTTAGGAACTCCTTTATGTATGGTATCAAGTTTTTTATTGTTTATTGGGATATCATTTACATACAGTGAAATGCAGATATCTAAAGTAAGTCTTGAAATGTAACCCACACCTTAAACAAGATTCAAGACATTTTCAGTATGCTGGAAAGTTCCCTTGTGCTCCTCTCCAGTCAAAGGCAACCAGTTCTCTTTTGACTTCTACACCCACAGAACTTCATGCCCTTGAGTTTCACACAGATTTATACCATATTGATTCAAAAGAGCAGTTGTCCATCATGTGATACATTCCTCCTTTCCTCACTCTTAAGGTTTTTTCCTATGTATAGAGAAATGTCTTATTTGTAAACAAATTATTATTAGCATAACTAAACATTCCATTTAGAAATGCACTACAATTTACACAGGAGGATTCAACACCTGCATATGTTGCAGGTTCCCAGCTCTGCCCTGAGCTCCAAATGCCTTCTGGAGAGTTCAGAGCCGACGTCCCTGAAACAAACCTTAGACTGACATCAGTGTGCATTTGATTAAGTGGGAAAGAAACACTGTCTCTGAGCTGAGTGTTGGCATCATACCTTCTTTTCTAAAGATGTGCTAGAAGAAATGTCAAATTGCATCACTCATTGTCTCACATTCAATAGATTGTTCCTTACAACAGATTTCTCTTAAAACTCATTACCAAG
Organism: Bradypus variegatus; assembly: GCA_004027775.1. Lineage (NCBI taxonomy): Eukaryota > Metazoa > Chordata > Mammalia > Pilosa > Bradypodidae > Bradypus > Bradypus variegatus. The sequence goes on along the minus strand of PVKY010003070.1, from coordinate 11,971 downwards.
AGAAATGCTTGTTTTTGAAAGTCATCCCAGATGCTTAGTAAAGATTTTGGACTTGTTTATTTCTATTTTTATTGTCCTGTTTCATGTATGTTTTCACTTTAGATCTTTTAAGTTCTGTGTGTGTGTGTGTGTGTGTGTGTGTGTGTTATGCAAACATAGTTTAAAGGGCAGGATCGCTGAGCTAGTTAACAAGGGTCCTGTGAAACGGAGCCCCTGATCCCTTCAACTTTGGTAAATTCTCCGGGTCACCCTTTAGGCAAATCTGTTTACTCACTCTGGAGCTTTGCGCTGAGCACTGAGCACTGAGCATGCCCTGGGTGCTGTGTTGTTGGTGGCCCATGTGCACACATGGTGGCCACGGCCAGGGGTGTGAGGGAGCTGCTTCCCGCCAAGCGCAAGAGGCCAGGCCCAGCCCGGGAGCTGCTGCAGGACAGGTTTGCCCAGGCCTGTCAGGTGCGGGGAAGCTGGGGACAGGACTGAGCAGAAGATGCATGTCTGTTGGGAACATGAAAATGATGCATGCCGGGCCCAGAGCTGCTCCTCTTCCCAGGTAGAAGCACAAGGCAGGCGCACACCCCCAGCCATGGACAAGCAAGCGAAGAATTGGAATCAGATTGTGGGAGGGTGGGGTATTCAGGAAGCCGGACAGATGGGGCAGTGTCCAAACAGGGCCCGACAGCTCCGTTTCGGTCGCGGAACATCCCCAGCCTCCTCCGCACGCACCTTCCGGCAGCGGGACAAATGCGTGTCTGAGGGCTCCGTGTGTGGTTCAATCCCTGCTGTTGCCTTATTGACATTCCTAATCCATTTTTAAGAAAGAGCCCTACATTTTCATGTTGCAGGGGACTCTGCAAATTACATAGCCAGTCCTGGCCGATGGGTTTAGACACTGGGAGATTCTGTGGAAAAGCAGACAGTCCCTTTGGGAGGCAAAGAAGGACACTCACAAAATTAAATAATAAATCCCAAACCCCAAGAGATGGCAGAGGCAAACACAAGCCTGACCACAGGGAGGGGACACTGAAGACAGGTGCCCTTCAAGAAGGGGTTCAGTGTGGACGGGAGAGGGGTCAGACCTTGCTCAGAGGTGGGCCTCAGACTGAACCGGGGAAAGGACAGGGTTTGGGTGCTGTGCTGACTGCAAGGGTGGGGCGGTAGCCAAGGAAACGGCATGAGCAGATGTCAGTGCAAGACAGCAAAACGGGTGCTCGAGAAGTTCCACAGGCAGGTAGATTTGCAGGAGCCTCAGGTTCTTTGGGGCAGTAGGAGCTGGAAGTGAGGCTGACTTGGACTGATAAAAGAATTTTTTTTTCTTTTTTGTATATTTTTAAGTACAAGTAATATGTGTTCATGGGAGCTGGAGGAATATTACAAAAACGTGTAAAGGAAGCGTTTCTCTCCCTCCCCCATGAGGTGGCCCTGGCTGGCAGCATGACAAGTGTCATCCCCCCGGGAAGGGGGCCTGACGCGGAATACGGTGGGACAGCACGAGGCCCACGCACGGTCGTTGAGCCAGGGAGCATTGTGTGAACACAAGTTTTGAGCACGATTCCCCGGGCACTGGGTGTGCAGGGAGCCTCGGGACCCTGGGGTGAGGCTCGGAGGAGGGGCCGAGCAGGAGAGCCAGGGGGCTTTGTGCAGGAAGCTGGACCCTTCCTGAGCTGCTGATGGGACTTTGGGAACCAGAGCCTGGGCCCGGGAAGGCAGCAGCCCCACTGACAAACGGGGGGCCATGGAGTGAACATGGGCCTGGGCAGACCTTCGCGGGGCACAACTAGTGCCTGCTGCGCTTGAGAGGGTGCAAGGGCATTCGGGCGCAGCCCCCGCAGGCAGTGAGGCTTTCCTCAGGCGTGGCCCGTCCTCCGTGCCCAGCGTGGCCCGTGGCACCTCTGGCACCCAGGCAGGGCTGCTGAAGTTAGCTGCGGGCCCAGAGACCAGCTTTTGGAGAACGTTCTCGGGGGCCCAGTGCCTCTCCTGAGGCCCCGCCCCAGGTCTTTGGAGGAGAGGAGTGAAGTCTCTCTTCTTCCACAAAGAGCATTTCTAAGCTCTGCACCTCAGATTTCTCTTTCACAGCCACAGGTGTCTTTTCATATCCAGAATCTGTCAGCTGTCTCGCACGCAGCTCTCCGTGAGCTCATTTGCTCCAGCATGAAAGCCGCTTCTGTCACTGCACAATATGTTAAACATCTTCCTTCCCATTTGCTATTATGTACTTAAAAGTTGATGGGCTTTGTACTGTTTTGCTTGCCAAAATGGCAAAGAGATTTTGTTCTTTATGCTTCAACTAGTTTTAATGTTGTCTTTGAAGCGTATCTCACATAGGTATTTTCTAATATCCTCAGGTTGTTGGGAAATATTTTATGTTTTTGCCCATTCTTCTTTGAGCTTTTGCATATTGAACCTCATATTAATAGCTGTCGCTCCCATTTTTAAGTCTGTGCAGGGAGGCAGAGCACGTCAGAGGTGTTGAGGAAGCGGGGGGGGGCTGGCAGTGCTGGGTGGAGGGCTCCAGGGTTCACCACCGAGTTAGCTGCTACCCCAGCAGGGACCCCCAGGCTGAGCCCCCACCTCTGTGCTCCTCAACTCGCCCCACAGCCTGCCCCACAGGTGACGCTGCTTTGCTCAGTGCAGAACACAGAGTAGCCCCACAGCAGGTGTTCCCCAAGGCTGGGCCAGCTTCCCTCAGGAGAGAGCCACCGGCCCCTCCCCTGGCCAACCCAGGGGACACCTGCCCCGGCCTGAACCCTGGATTTCACGGCCACGATCCTGATGAGTCTTCCCCCCAAGGCTGGTTCCTCCTAAGCCTTGGGTGGGTCCTGTTCCCTAATTCCAACCACCTCTCCCCATCTCAGGGGTCCGCACCCTTCCTGGGAGCACGTCTCCTTATGAGTCCAAGCCGATGTGCAGTCTTTGGGGCCCCATAGCTCAGGGTGCCGCAGCCCCAAAGCCTGTTCCTGGGATGGGTTTGGCCAGGTCCCACAGCAGGGGTCTTGTTGGTTTCCTAAATGTCTCAGCTCCTTAGTTCTTAACTATTAAGGCAAAACTTGGTGCATTTTAGCCCTAACCCTGTAGGCGTTTATTGTTTCTCTAGGTGTAGGACATAAAGCAGAGAAAACTTTCCCAAAGGATATCAAACTCTATTTTCACTGTCCACTCTTCAGTATTTTGTTTCAGGTAGAAAATACCCATCCACTTCCTACTCCTTCTCCCTGTTCCAGGCCGTCCTCTGGCCTCGGCCTCTTTCTGTCCCGAGCATCCTCAGCAGTGCGAGGCTTGCATCCCTCTGGGCCTCCTTCTGGCCTCTGAGAGTGGCCTTGAGCAGGTGCCAGCTGCAGCACCCTTTCAAACAGCACACGCATGCAGGTGCCCGTTCAGAGGGCCCGTATTGCCCGGGGCCTCCCCTCCTTGCCTCCTTCTTCTGGGCTGATTTTGTGAATATTGTTTCCTGCCCACGGGGGTGAAAGAGGTTCAGCATGAGCCAAGTCTGAGATCCCCCATCTCCTGAGCTCTGGGGTGGAGAGTGGCTCTACCTCCTGGCTCTCCAACAGCTCGTGACTTCCTGTTGCTATGTGCTTATGCATAGGTTCATGCAACACACACACACACACACACACACACACACACACACACACACACACACAGGCACTGCTGTCCTCCTCTCTTGCAAAACACGCTGAATCGGAATCTTCCCTGCAGGTTCCGGTCAACGCCCCACACGACTTGCCGCCCTGCTCCCGGGCTCCCAGCTCCGGACAAGCCCACTGTCCGATCGGCCCTTTTTTTCCCTCAATTAATTTTAGAACAGCTTTAAATTTAGTTATGGCAAAGATAGAGAGTTCCCCTATGCCCCATGCCCACTTTCCCCTATTATTAACATCTTACTTTAGTGGGGCATGTGCCACAGTTAATGAACGAATATTGATATATTATTATTCACTGAAGTCTACGTAGGTGTTAGTAATAATAATCCTTGGGGCAATTAAGAAAACTTTTCTTTGTAAATCAGTTTTCTTCCTCAGGTGCCTTTAATTAAGAAAACGGCAATGCTCTTTGCTTTGGAAAATGTTTCTCGCACGTTTGCAAAGACTGAACATCACAAGCTTTTTAACCAGCAGCTGGAGAGGGGTGTGGGTAAGCCCTGGTGGATTCTGGGCCTCGAGGCTGCGAGCGATTAGTGGTGCCTGTCTGTTTGCTTAGTAGCCTGGCCAGGGAAGTCTAAAATGCCTTAGTTTTCTAGCTCAGAGGAAGGGGAGGAAAAAAGGTACTGAAACTTTTATGGGGCGGTTTTATTTATCAAAAGATTCTTCTACATCCCAGCCCCCAAGACACACATCTCATAGCTCTCTTTTGTAGGGACCAGGAGAAGAATCTTTTAAAGGGATTTTGCTTATTGTTCATCAGGAGCAGACTTGCTATTTAAATTTTAACAGTTCTCAGCCAGCTTGCAATTTCGTAGCTTGTGAATGAGCAAATCCTTCCCAAACCACTTTTTTTTATGCAAATCAGAGAGCGTGTGAGATGGATTGGGCTCTTTTGTATTAGTTTTCAGTTTAAGCTCTCTTCAGCCCGACCTTTTATCTTCTAGCAGGAGAGGAAAAAGAAGAAATAAAGCATTTTATAGATGCAGCGGGGCACTGAGCAGCGTGCCAAGGTGCAGGCAAGGTTAACAGGCCCTGCTGTTGGATCAAACTGTCCACAGGCCCGACTGCTGGGGTTGCGCCCTTTCGGGGGCTGTTTGCCCTCCCAGGGAGAACCCACAGAGCCCCACGTTGGGCAGAGCCTGGGCCTGGCACTTAGGGCAGGAGAGGCCAGAATGGGAGCCTCTGCCCTGCCTCCTTCCGATTGAGTTGCCTCTGTCAACTGATTACACAATTGTCCTTTTGACTTTCTCTCTTTCTGAAATTACTGTCATTCGCTTGGTATCTGACTCAGCAGGTGTGTGGTTTACTTACAGGCACCGTGAAATCTGAAGGAAAAAAGGGATGGAAGATAAATTTTATTGAGGATTGTTCAGGCAGGGTCCCCACAGGATACAGATGGCACTCTCGCATGAGAGTTGTCAAGGAGCTTTCCCGAAGGGAATATTTACAGAGAGGGTGAAGGGCACCACAGCAGCCTGGGGCGGGTGGGCCAGGGAGACCCGAGGAAGTTGCAGTGCCGGAGCCAGAGACAGACTAGACGGGGCTGGGCCGGGGGAGAGCAGCAGCTCTGGGTGAAGGGTGCCAAGCGCGAGAGGCGGTGTCCACGTGAAGACGGCACCCTGAGGCCCCTCTCCTCCACCGCTCACCTCCCAGGAGGTCCTGAGGCCTGGAGCGCCCCTCCATGGCATTGCTGCAAGGCACAGAGCGGGTGCAGGTGACGGAGCGTGGTTCTGGGGGTCAACAGGAACCATCCAGCGCCCACCTGCCGACCATGGGTGCAGCCTGCCCACTCTTATTTCATACATACAACAGTCTTGGAAGCCACGTGTTCCCACCCCCACGCTCACAGCCGAAGCTCAAACAGAACCAAACATCAGTAAGTGACAGAGCTGGCAGTCAACTCCAGGTCTCCTTGTTCTTTCTGCCACGTGCCACTTGTCTTCAAAATGAAAACTGTTTCCACTGATGCTTGACTTGGCATGGAGAGGCCTCTTGCCAAACACGTGACACTGATGCTGGAAGGACAGGAACCTCATCTCCCTCGACAAATGGCTCTGTTCTATAAGGAGCCCGCTTGCACCACCACATCCCCACGAGGCGGTTGATGTGTGTGGAAGGGTCTCCGACTCCCCCAGTGAAAAGGGAAGTAGGTTGGCGTGAGGTTTTCACAGTTACTCGGGGATGCACGCATGGTATTCTTCCAAGGAAACAGGAAGAAGGGCTGGGGGTTGCCATCCACATAGTTCTGAGGTCACACAAGTTGTCGAGGATCAGAGGCCTGGGGAGCCGAAACGTCCCGCTGGCTGTGAAGGCTGCATTCCCAGAAAGCCCATCTGGGGAAGCATCTTTACCTAGAATAATTGTAAAAATTCAACCTCTGTAGCGCTGTCAGCATCGTTCCTCAGAGGAGCTTGGCTTTATGTTAGGGGATCCGGCTCGCACACTCGGAAGTAGTGGTTGATGTCACCGTGTGAGGCTAACGGGTTGCTCAGAGTTTCCTTTTCATCTCGGAACTCATTTGGGAGAATACATAGCTCCTTCCTGGTGGCCTGTAAGGAGCTGGAATGATTTCTGACGAGCTCCCAGGCAGACTTGGGATCCTCCTCAGGGTGGGCTGGGGGGCTTTAGGTTATTTGGAGACGTGCTTGTGATTTCCTGTGTAACGTGTACAGCTCGTGGCGTCTGAGATCTGAGTGGGTCGCTAAAAGCATCACCCAACACAGTCACGGAAAACAGGCATTAGCTCTTTTTGACCATCTCAGACAGGAGCAAAAAGGGTTTTAGCACCACTTCAGAGGACTGCGAAAGAGGATTTGGTTCCCACAAGAATCTTTTTTCCCCGTTTTTTACTTTGCTAATAACTTGAAAATGCACTTCAGGCATCAGAGCAGTTCCGAGTGGGAACTGACAGCGGATGCTTCAAGCCATTGCGAGGTCTTGCGCACTCTAGGACATCATCCTAAGAGATGGTTGGGCCGAAAAGCACATTGACATTCTGCCAAAAATCACGCCGAGGGGTAGGGTCCCAGTAGAATCGTCTGAAGCCTTGCAGCAAGCACTGACTTGACTGACAGAGTCACTCTTCCACACCCTCTGGAAAGCTGGGCGCACAGATATCCTAAACTAGCCCCGAATCTCATTACGGTTCTCTCCAGCCAGAGCCACTGGGCGCAGTGGACTGCCAAACAGATGGGTCGCGACAGGCAGAGCCCATCTGTCTTTATCATGCTCGTTTCCTCTTTTATTAACATGTTAATGAGTATAGTTTTTATTTATCACTCAGTGACGTGTGCAGCATCCTTTTCTAGGAGACAAATACACAATCTGCCCAACCGTGTGAGCCGGCAGAGAAGCTTTTCCTCCGTTACATTTTGAACACAGGAGTCAGCTATATCGGGGTTCCATTTAAACTGCCATATTGGAGTTGAGTGAAAAATCACTTTAACTGTTGGCAGCAGCCGCCAGGCTTGGAGTGGGGGACCCTCAGCTTGACATCAGTTTGCCAGCTACCGGCTACGTGACCAGGACGCAGGTGCCCATGTCTGTTAAGTGGGGATGGCGACTTCATCTCCTAGAGTTGTCTCGGAAAGCAAACGAGATAATTCTGGGAGTGCATTCCGTATTCATTTATTATTACTCAGTTACGTGTTTACATGGGTGTCAATTTGCCTTTCTCATTCTTTCAGACTCTCCGTGGAAAGTGCATCTGTCAGACGTTGGCCCCGAGCTGACAGCTGTCACCGTGAGCGGGCTCACTCCGGCCCGCACCTATCAGTTCCGGGTGTGTGCCGTCAACCAAGTGGGCAAGGGCCAGTACAGCATGGAGACAAGCAGGTACCGTGGGTGCGCCCCTGTCTGCAGAGGGGGGCTCCCCAAGCCGGAAGGAACTAGAAGCATTAAAGTTGGTGGAGGAAATTGATCAGAGTGGTCAGCAGCCATCCCTCAGTCACCATGGGAACCCCTCGAGCAGAAAATCCATTTCAAAGATGGGAAATGCAGGCATCTGCCCAGCTAGCTGGGTTTTCTTCATGGCTCTGAGGGAAGGGTCTTTGTTCTGTCCTGTGGTGCTCTGGCCATGCCTGTGTAAATTGTTCCTGATGGCCCTCTGTAGACATGAAATTAAGGGCTTACAAGGTTTTCATGCCCTCCATCCATGCTGGCTGCCAGCAGGGTGGAAGATGTGCCTCAGACTTTACAAGTAAACACCTAGCAGGGCATTGCAAGGGGAGCTAAGTGAGTTCCAGGGTTTATGTGATGGCATTTCCTTCCGGAGTGGTCTTTGTACTCACACATCCCTGGGAATGTAGCTTCTAAAGCCTGTTCCAACGCAACACAGAAAGACGGCTCTATCCAGTTTCCACGGGCCCTCCCTACCCACCCTGAGCCCTCCACGGGCTTGAACTGCAGAGTAGTTGAGATCTAAGTAACTTTTTTCAAAATGTGGGCATTTAATACGAAAAATATTGAGAGAACCAAAGAAAATGATGTGGAAGTTGTCGCAGACTGTGGCCCTGCAAGCTGGCTCACCCCACCTGAGATCCTTTTAAAGCGCCGAGGAGCTCCGGGCCTTTCAGATCGAGTAAGGTCGCCCACGCCTGCCTTGGTGCTCGCTTACTGACTTCTGTCGGGTTGGTTTGCCGTAACCCTTTCACGCATGTCCTCTCAGCGTGACCAGCCGTGTGTTTCGCTTTTCTTGTCTCCCAATTTTATTAAGTAGTTAGGCTCAAGATTCAGCAAGGTAGAGAATGCAGATGGGATCCTCGTTTCTGGCTCTGATCCCTCTTTCCCCACCCATCTTTTGTTTTTAGATTGATGTTACCCGAAGAACCACCTAGTGCCCCCCCGAAAAACATTGTGGCCAGCGGGCGCACCAATCAGTCCATCATGGTCCAGTGGCAGCCGCCCCCAGAGACGGAGCACAACGGGGTGCTGCGTGGCTATGTCCTCAGGCAAGTAGCCAGCGGTGGCCGTCCTGAGTCTGGCGCTGTAAGGAATCCACCGTCGGGCTCACCGAGGTTGCAGACTCAGGTGCTTGCGGGGCCACACGGGGAACAGGTGCAGGGCTTCCGGGAGTGGTGGAGACGTGGCAGGCGGGAGACGCACGCCAGCGTGGGGCCTTCTGTGCGGACGCCCCCTAGCGGGTGCCGACAATAAACTGGCACCAGGGCTTGGGTTTTGCAGGAGAAAGGTGGGGGTCATGGGTTGGAAGGGAGAAGTGCTCTTCGTTGTAAATCCTTTCATTCCATTTATTTTTTAAGCAGGGGCATGTATTACTAAATATAATTATTTTGATCAATAGTAATTAATTTGATTTAATTATTAGGCAATCATTACCATGCTAGTATGTTGCTCAGGATTGCCAGATTTTCTGGTATTTCAAGGGACCCTAAAAATCTAGACTTTTACATGAAATCTCAAATTTTTAGAAGTCGGAAATGAAGTCATGTATTTTGAAACACAGGGCAGGCCAGACACGCATCTGCAGGTCAGATGTGGCCCGAGTGTGGCCGGTTTGCTATCCCTGCAGTACAGGGAGATGTCGAGAGAACGACTCCAGAACGTGGCTGGGTTTGAGAGAAGAAATCAGCTTTGCCGAAATGCTGCTAAATTTTAAATTGTGCTAAATGCGATCATTACAGTATTTTGGTAAAACAAGTTAAAAAGCAACAGAAGCAGTACTGAAGGATGGCTGCTGTTCTGCAGTGGGTCTGTGTGTTAATTTTTCGGGGGCCTTGGCTTCCCTCCCAGCGTCACGGGGGCGAGAGCGTGGGTGCCTCTGAAGCCCCCAGACGCCCACCCCCTGCTTGTTCTGAGCATATGGTTGGCAAACACCTGGTTAACAAAGGTCATAAGTGGGAAACTTTAATTTCTTAGATAAATGCAAGAAAATGTGCGAGTGTTGCTTATTGAACGACATCGTCTTTGTGTGTGGAGGGCACCTCATTCCCCATATGTATTTATATAAACATTCATTCATCATCTAATACATTGTTATTGGTCAGTTGATATCTACCTGTCACAAGCCATGCACTGCTATTCCCAAGTCCTTCCTCGACTGCACGGAGCTCCTCCAAGCGTAAGCCAGCTCGGCGCCTGCCTGAAGTGGCTGGAATGCTGCCCTCCGGGGCAGGGGGCACACGAAGGCTGGAATCAGCACTCAAGCCCCATTTGCCTCTGTGCTCCCCACCGCACCCCTCATTTCAGAGAAGGGCAGCAGGGGATGGAGGTTCTACGGGCTGCAGGCAGTTGGGGCCCGGAGACTCAGTTCCTGTTGAAGTTTCTGGAACAGTTCCCAGTACCCAAGCCCACCCAACCCCCAGTGCTTTCCCCTGTGGACTTGGGCGCTGGGCTTCACTGCAGCGCTTGCCTCTGGCCCCTTCTGTAGCTGCAGCCGTGGCTCCTTCTGTGCTCACCCACCGGTGGTGAGTCGGGCCTCGCCCTCTCTGGCCAGCCTGTGCACGCCTGTCATCCCAGCTGCCTCTGCCTTTTTCCAGGATGTGCAGGAACAGTCTCCTTAGGCCAAAGCCATTAAGTGAGGACTCCAGAAATGGGCTGCAGGCATTGCATTTCATAATGAAATCTCCACAATGTTATGAGGCCTCATGGGGATTGCACATTTCTGTATTTTGAGGGATTGGTACCGTTAAAAGGATTTTCCATGATGATGTCAGTAGAGCTGAGTGCTGTAAAAGAGAGGCTTAAATCAAGAAAGCCCTAAAATGAGGGTACACTACCCCAGGCCTATTAATATTAAAGTTTTCATAAATGAAAGAGCCATGGAAAAATGAATTTGCTTGGCAACATTTCCAAATAATCCCCGGTCTCAAGTCAGCCCTCTGTGTGGAAGCTCACATCCTTCAAGGCACGGGGCTCCCAGGCCGAGCTGCAGCTCCGCACACGGGGACAGCAAAATGCAATCAGTCACCTTTGACTCTGGCCATAAGAAGTTGTTAGGATGTGTGCGCGGTCATAAAATATTTATGATAATGGGCAGGGTGTTTCTTTGAGAGGAGCGTCGGGGTTATGTCCTTTCAAAACAGTCTCCTGTTTATTTCCATATAAAGAATCATCTGGTTCTGGCAGAGATGGTCTCCAGGGCAACGTATCCCCCCAGCGAGATGCACCCCTGCCTCTTCCCTTATTGCTTACAATCTTTTTAGGCATCCATGAATATTCCAAGAGCACCCCGAGCCTGCCCTGATCTGGAGGATGTGCCTTGTATTTTCACATCCTTCCACATCCATTGTTCGGCTGACCCCTGCAGCAGCCCTGTGGGTGTCGCTGTGCTGGCGAGGGGGACGCTCCGCTCTGGGAGGTGGAGAATCTCCCAGGGACACCCAGCTCCTGGGTGGCTGAGCAGGGACTTAGGCTAAGGCTCCTGCTGCGGGATTCTTGGCTCTTTCTGGGAGCCACGCTGGGTGGCTCAGTCCAGGGCATCGGGGAGAGTGGTCCTGAGCTGCAGTTGCATGACCCACCTGCTCTGGTGTGGTTTCACCTTTTTCCACAAGGCTCTCCAGTGGTCTCAGTGCTGTTTATTTTTAAAGTTCCTCTTTTGGAGTTGAGGGGTTTAAATGGGAATATCTGCACAGGGGTGACCCCGTGCCAGGCTTCCTCCCCCCACCCAGTGCCTGAAGGAGCACCCTATAGAAATGAACCGCACACCCGCTGTGAATTGCACCTGCCCCGCAGGTGGCTCAGTAAAGGAGTGCAAGCTCAGTAGGTATCGGAAATGGATGGAGTATGTGCAGTACCTTAGCCCAGAACGCCTTCAGTTGTGCCCATCATGGGACGCAAAGCCTCGTCCCCGGCACCTCCCTCTGAGCCACAAGGCCTGCAGGGCTGCTTGTTCTCGCGGGCAATGGGCAGAGGCTGTGTATCTTCTACTCTTCACCATGGATTTTTCCTGCTAAACAGGCCTCACCAGATATAAATGGTCTGTAACAAGACAGGATGAGCATATTCTCAGAAAATCCAGATTTTCATATGAACCTCTTATTGCCCTTCTCTTATTGCATTTTCCAGTCATGGCAGTCTCACATCGGCACTGCAGTGCCCGGGCCCCGCCCTGCCCCTGCCAGCCGTGCAGGTGTTCACATGGGGTGGCAGGTACACGGAGCCAGAGCTCAGGGGCTGTGCAGGAACCTGATGGTCCGAAGGTCCCAGAAGAATGAAGGGATTTGTTAGGCCACTCCACACTTGTATCACGCAGAAATCTTTTCCATTTTGCACCTATCATATAAAGCCACATTTTCCTGAGGCAAGAACCACTTCTTGATTAGAAATTAGGTGCTGGCTGACTCAGTTACTCACACCGCCTGCGTGTGCCTGGC